>JAPVLO010003348.1:0-83661 GCA_027257055.1 Cephalopachus bancanus | reverse complement strand
AGGGAAGTAGAAGCAGAAGCTGAGGCATCGTTGTAAACTTATATAAGCTGTACAAGAAGCATCTTTGAAAAAACACTCAGGAATGGGAATGAACACATGGAGAAACATTACACTTGCAGGAGGAACAGGGACACTTAGAAACAGAAAGTCAAACACTACATGTTATCCTTCAAATATGATCTAAACCGTGGGATCACCTCAACAAACAAAATGACCAGGAGACATTGGGAGTGGAGTGGGACACAAAGGTGGGAGGGAGATGATGGTTGAATAGTTGCCTAATTGAAAAGTTGAAGCCGGGCTCAGTGGCTCAGCCTGTAATCCCACGCCTTTGGGAGGCTGAGGTGAGTGAATTGCCTGAGCCCACGGGTTCGAGACCTGCCTGGGCAGGTGCAACCTCATCTCTACAATAAATAAAAAAATTATCTGGGCCTGGTAGCATGCACCTGTAATTCTGACTACTCGGAAGGCTGAGGTGGAAGGATCACCGGAGCCCAGTAGTTTGAGGCTGTGGTGGCTAGGAGCTGCCACTGCACTCCAGTCTGGGTGACAGAGTGAGACTCCAACTCAAAAAAAAAAAAAAAGAAAAAAAAAGTTGAAAAGATAACCTAGATGAAATGGATAACTTTCTGACATCACACAACCTCCCCAGTTTAAAACAAGAAGACATTGAGACACTAAATAGATGAATAACAGCCGGGCTCGGTGGCTCAGCCTGTAATCCCGCGCCTTTGGGAGGCTGAGGTGAGTGGATTGCCTGAGCCCACGGGTTCGAGACCCGCCTGGGCAGCGAGACCTCATCTCTACAATAAATCAAAAAATCAGCCGGGCGTGGTAGCGCATGCCAGTAATTCCGGCTACTTGGTAGGCTGAGGTGGAAGGATCGCCGGAGCCAAGCAGGTCGAGGCGCGGTGGCCAGAAGTGGCCACTGCACTCCTGTTTGGGCAACCGAGTGACACTCCAACTCAAAAAAAAAAAAAATAGATGAATAACAACCCAGGAAATTGACTCTGTCATATGAAAACTACCTACCATAAAAAGCCCTGGATGAGATGGCTTCCCAGAAGAATTCTACAAAACGTACAAGAAGGAACTGATATAATCCTACTGAAAGTATTCTAGGTAATTGAGAAAGATGGAATTCTCCCCAAATCATTTTATGAAGCTCACATCACTCTGTTAACCAAACAGGGTAAAGCTCCAACAAAGAAAGAGAACTACAGGCCTATATCCATTATGATCATAGATGCAAAAATCCTCAACAAGAGTCTAGCAAATCGGATCCAAAAGCACAATCCGAAAATCATCCACCATGACCAAGTAGGCTTCATCCCCAGGATGTAGGGTTGGTTCAACATTCACAAGACTATAAATTTCATTAAATACATCAATAGATGTAAAAACAGGAAGCACATGATTATCTCATTTGATGCAGAAAAAGCTTTTGATAAAATCCAGCACCACTTCTTGATAAAAATCCTCAACCACCTAGGTATAGAAGGAATATACCTCAAAATAGTAAGTGCCAACTACTACAAACCCACAGCTAACATATTACTAAATGGACAGAAACTAGAAATATTTCCCTTGAAACTGGGAAAAGACAAGGCTGCCCACTCTCACCCCTCTTGTTCAATATGTTGTTGGAAGTCCTAGCTCGAGTAATTAGACAAAGACATCAGGGGTATCCAAATAGGAAAAGAGGAAGTCACGATATCCTTCTTTGCTGATGATATGATCCTATACCTTTAAAATCCAAGAGAATCTGTAAAATACCTGCTTGTAGTGATAAAGGACTTTGGCAAAGTTCCAGGAGACAAAATAAATGTGATAAAGGCAGTTGTATTTCTTTCTTTATTTTTTTTGAGTTGGAGTCTCACCCTGCCGCCCAGACTGGAATGCAGTGGCTGCTCCCGGCCACCACAGCCTCGGCCTCCTGGGCTCTGGCGATCCTTCCGCCTCAGTCTTCCCAGTAGCCGGAATTAAAGGTGTGCGGTATCACACCCGGCTAATTTTTTGATTTACTGTAGACACGAGGTCTCGCCTGCTCATGCAGGTCTTGAACCCGCGGGCTCAGGTTATCCACTCACCTCAGCCTCCCAAAGGTGCGGGATTAAAGGCTGAGCCACCAAGACTGGCTAGCAGTTGTATTTCTATACACCAACAACAGAAAGTGTTGGGAGCCGGCTGTGGAGGCCCACCTGAGCATTAGGGATCCAGGAGGGTTGCGGACCCTGACCCTACTAGGATAAGTTCAGGAGCTGATGGGCCATTCCATTTTCCCTTTTTTGCTGTTTGGCACGTCTCAGTAGCAGGGACTTTGATGATCTAAGCTTGAAACTTTGAGAGTATGACAGGCATGGCTAACTCTAGGGATCCATTTTTCCCATTTCTCACAGACTGTGGTTTTGGCCTTTCAATCAATTACGGTACAAACTCGGGAAACATTCAGGAGGCTTATATATGATACAAGCTTCTTTATAAGATTTAAAAGTATATTTGTAGCATTAGTATATACATACGGAGATTTGTCTTCAGTTTTAGATGTTATAAATGATTATCTATAGTTACCAGAAATGGCCCAGCACAAACTTTGGGCTGGACCACATTCCTGAGGACCCAGCACATACTTTGGACTGAGCTGCATTCTTTTAGATTGGTTTTAGCTTCAGTTAGTGTAGGGTTTTTCTACTTATTATAGAAATTTAATTTATTTTATTCATAGAAAGTATTGTAGAGTAGGTTATACTACGTCAGCGAATTATATTAGTTCAAGCATGATCAAACATGATATTTTGATGTTTAATAAGAATACAGCTAACTTTAGAAATTACATTGCTTCCATTTTCTACATTTGTGATTTTGATTTTAATACAATTTACAGTTTATATTTGTGTGTTATATTTAGAAGATTTATTGCTGATGATCAGCTTTATATATTAGGATTAGGAATTAGAAACTATTATAGAAATTAAGATAGATATGTAGGATTTTAGAACAGTCATTTTGTTAAAAGATGATAATCAAATGTTCCTAGAAACGACCCAGCGTGTTTTTTTGACTGGGCCACATTCTTTAGGAACTATAAGAGTTTCTATAGTGTAGTTAGAATTAGCATAAAATAGAAAGGAATTAAGATTTAAGTTAGTCATTAGGTGTTGTGTATGCATAAGTTTTAAAAGCTATTGATCATTGGAATATTATGATGTTAGAAATTGTTGTACTGCTTTTGAGGAATATTAACCAAGCATGAGGAACAGTGAGATAATTTTGGGATTGCCCTTCCTCATGCTTGAAGAAATACCTGGTGGGTGGGGGATGCCCCTCACCCACCTGGCTTTGTGTTCATGTAAATGTCTTGTGTTTTGATTGGGCTTTCCCTTCCTCATGCTTGAGGAAATGCCCTGTGTGGGGGGGATGCCCCTCCTCCACCTGGCTGTGTGTTCACGTGAAAGTCTTGTGATTTAACCTGTGAAAACTTGGGATAAAAGGATTACGGTTCATCCTATTAAACGGCTTCTGCACTAGACAGACTCCAGTCTCTTTCTTTCTCCCTGAGTATCTTTCTTTCTTTTAATATCGATCCCTACAGAATCGCCAAAGCAACCACACCTCCCAAGGGACCCCCTAAATCTCTCTGCAGAGATTTAGGGCCCCCTAAATCTCCCTGGCCCCCTGCAAAAAAGGCAGAGATCCAAATAAAAAGCACAATCCCATTCACAATAGCCACCAAAAAAATGAAATACCTCGGCATCTTCCTAACCAGAGAAGTGAAAGATCTTTAAAATGAGAATTACAAAACACTGCTCAGAGAAATCCAAGAAGATACAAACAAATAGAAAAATATCCCATGCTCATGGATAGGAAGAATCAACACTGTTAACATGTCCATCTTACCAAAGGCAATCTACAGATTCCATGCAATATCCATCAAGTTACCAACATCATTCTTCTCAGACCAGGAAATGACAATACAGAAGCATAAACGACCGTGAATAGTCAAAACAATTCCTAGCAAAAGAAACCAAACAGGAGGTATCACACTTCCTCAAATTTTACTATACAGCTACAGTAATCAAAACAGCCTGGTATTGGTACAAGAACAGGCATATAGACCAATGGAACAGGATAGAGATTCCAGAAGCAAAGCCTTAATCCTTCAACCAACTAATCTTTGACAAAGCCTCTGCCAACAATCACTTGGGAGATGAGAACCTATTCTGTAAATGGTGTTGGTAAAACTGGCTGATCACATGCAGATGATTGAAACAGGACCCTTACCTATCACCATAAACAAAAATTAACTCTAAATGGATCAAAGACCTGAACGTAAAACCTTAAACTATAAGAATCTTACAAAGCACAGGAGACACCCTTCTGGAAATTGGAACTGGGAACCAACTCCTAACTGGAACCTCATGAAGCTAAGGAACTTCTGCAAAGCAAAAGAAACCATCAAGAGAGCAGGGAGACAGTCCACAGAATGGGAAAAAAATATATTTGCCAACTGTCTTTCTGACAAAGGCTTAACATCTAAGATCTACAAGGAACTCAAAAGAGCCAAAAGGAAAAGAAAAAAAAAAAACCTTTAAAAAATGGGCAGAAGACATGAATAGACATTTCTGAAAAGAAGTTATGCAGGCAGCCAACAGACACATGAAAAAGTGCTCAGCCTCACTCATCATCAGAGAAATGCAAATCAAAACCACATTGAGATACCATCATTAATAAAACAAACAACGACAGATGCTGGTAAGGTTATGGAGAATTCAGACTACTGCAATCTCTTTGAATGACAGTATGGTGATTTCTGAAAGAACTAGAAATTGACCTTCCATATAACCCAGCAATTAGTCTATTGGAAATATACCCGGAGGAACTCAAATTATTCTACAACAAAGATACCTACACATGCATGTTTGTTGCAGCTCTATTCACAATAGCAGAAACATGGAACCAACCGTGTTGCCCATTAAAGCTGGACTGAATAAAATAATGAGGTACATATACACAGTGGAATATTATGCAGCCATAAAGAAGGACAAATATATGGACTTTGCAGCAACGTGGACGAATTTGAAGTTGATCGTACTCAGTGATTTATCACAGAAGCAAAGAACTGAGTTCCATACGTTCTCACCCATAAGGTGACCTTGAACAATAATAATGGTATAAGAAAGCAATTGGCAGTAGTGGAAAAATGTCAGGGGACGAGGGATCAGACTGGCAGTTGAGGGAAACTGCTAGAGGAGGGATGGGCATACCTCATCAACAAGGGCTCCTGCATGTTCGATGTTTGTATGCCTAACCCTGAATTGTACCCCACATCTTTATAATAAAACAAATAAATAAATAGAAAATTTGCCTAATGAGTGAAATGTTCACTCTTCAGATAATAGGTATGCTAAAAGCTCAGATTTCACCACTACACAATATGTCTATATAAGAGGTCTTCAAGACAAACCTTTGGGTCCCTCCCACTATGGGAGGTTTCCTTTTTTCTCAATAAATCCTGCTTTTAAAAAAAGAGATCTTCACTCGTATTCCTAAACATTTAAAAATTAACAAAGTTTTATAAATCACTTTCACAAATATTTTTAATCTCCTATGTTTCCAAATGGAATGCAACAAAAGAACTATATAAATTTTATATATAGGCAAAAAATTGTACATCTTAAATGTAACAATTTTACTCAAAAGTTTAATATTTTAAAATTTAGAGCAAATATTTCTTATACATCAGCACTGTGCAATAGAATTTTAAATTAAACATGCAATTTTCTTCCGAGCTTGGTGGCTCAGCCTGTAATCCCGTGCCTTTGGGAGGCTGAGGTGAGTGGATTGCCTGAGCCCGCGGGTTCGAGACCCCCTGGGCAGTGACACCTTATCTCTACAATAAATCAAAAAAATCAGCCGGGCATGGTAGCACATGCCTGTAATTCTGGCAAATTGGAAGGCTGAGGGGGCAGGATCACCGGAGCCCAGCAAGTCAAGGCTGTGGTGGCCGGGAGCGGCCACTGCACTCCAGTCTGGGTGACAGAGTGAGACTCCAACTCAAAAAAACAAAAACAAAAAATATGCAATTTTATTTACATTAGCACTTTGAAATAAATACTTAGAAAAAAACTTAACAAAATATGAATGCAATCTATATTAGGGAATCTTTATAGTTCTGCTGAAATGAATCAAATAAGTAAATCAGTAGAGTAAGATTTTATGTACATGGATAGAAAGACTTCAGTTTTAATTTATTTTCAAACTGTTATATAGTTTCAGTGTAACTGAATGAAAATCAAGGTGTCTGTTTGTTGGCATTCCAGATAAAAAAGGAATCAAAATCTAGGGGCAGATATCGTGTGTTCACTTTTTCTGTGATTTACGTACAAATTTTGGATTAGATATGAATGATTTCTAGTAAAAGGCATGCCTGTCAATAACTAGGGAGAAAGAGCATAATTACCAAGCAGAGTCATCAGTGACACGTCTGTCTGAAGGAGAATGATATACCGTTGAATTCTGTGTCTTATATAGCAACACCATTCTAAGAAGATTTTGGTCATCAATGGAAATATATTTTCTAGGAATTCCTAATTCATCACCTGTGTGACAGAAACACTGATGCAAAGCTGCATTCAGCGTTCAGCACCTGGCCCTATTTTATGATACTTCTGCAATCAGATTTCCCAACCACAAACTCCATGGGTCATGTCTGCTCTGACATTCTAGAAACAGTTCTGGAATGATTTACTTAAACTATTTTCTGGATGTCGTGATGTTCTTCCCCCACATCTTAGCAAAACCTTGACTCTGACAGATTTTCCTTTTCATGGATATTCCAAATGCAGTGAGGAAATCTGCAGGAGTATTACATCATCCCAGTGTTTTCTAACCTTTCCAAAGTGTTCTTTCTGTTTCTTTTTAAATTTGTTTTAAAGATGTGGGGTACAATTCAGGGTTAGATATACAAATAAATGATAATGGTACACGTAAATTTTGGTCCTAATTTTTGTCCCCACTATACCTGGTTTGAGATCAGGTATTCTTGCTGCCGGAGTGCAGGTCCAGGAGAGAGTCAGGGCCTGAATGGGGAGAATCAGGAATGGCGAAGAACGACAGGAGTCAACTTCTTGGGTAGTGTTCAGGACCCTGCCAATTTTTATTCAATTTTTGCATGCTTATATAGTTCTTTTTTACTGACCCCTATACCCACAAAAATGAAAGCACACGTTACACATTAAATGTTTACATCATGTTTTTTTTTCCTTTTGTTTATGGGAAGTTCACCTTTACAAGTTTCACTTAGTTCCTTCCTGCTACCGGTGGATTTATTTATGTAACAAAACACCAGCTGCCAAGAATTTATCAGCCACAACCTGTGACCTCTAGGCAAACTGAATCTCTTCCCTTTGCTATTCTATTTCTTTTCCTTTACTAATCTATTTTCTTAATACACTTTTAGCAGCAATAAATTGACTTGTGTTCTCTTTTATATAACCACCCTTAACTTACTAACTACGAATTCTTAATAATCTATATTAATTAATTTTACTATTAATTTAAAAAGTTAACTTTCTTAATTTTAATTGCCTTATCTATATTACTTGCCATTTTCTTATCACCTATTTTACATTTTATATTTCTAAACAAAACTTACGTCTAAATCTATACTTATTTATGAAATTAATCTTACTTCTAATCCTAAATGTATTTAATTTTAAACCTACATTAAGTGTGTATAATTTTAAGTTTACCCTAAAACTTAATTATTTCCTATTCCTTCTATTACTTATATTTAACTAATATCTACATCTATAATAAACATTTATCTTTTAATTATAACTTATTTACTTAATTCTAATCCTTACTTTAATTTTAATCCTTTTTCTAATTGTTTCTTAAATCAAAAGGCATGTCTGTGACTTGTTTTTCCTGAAAACACCTGTTTTTGGAGATACTCTGTCTCAGTTTTTCACTTCCTCATCAATCACAACTGTCAATGTTGTTACTTATAAAGGGTATGAGGAAGTACTTGTTTTTCATTTTTAGCTAAAGGTTGCAAAATTTCATGGGAAAGGGGGTAGTAAAACATTCCCTTGTCCCTTCAGGGGAAAATTTTTGCTGTTGAGCCATTTTAACGTTTCTATATATAGGTTTACTGCTAATTCCACATCCTTGCACATTCTAGCTAATTGTTTTATTTATCAAGGGAAGTGTTTTTCAATCCTAAGCACGCATTCCTTTAAGACCAAAAGGAATCCTTCAATAGGATCCATGGGGCTCTGCCTCCATCATGGCCACTTCCCACTGGGGCTGTGCTCCCAGTCAGTTTTTCCCATTTTCGGGTAACCTCCATTTTGCCTCTTTAGGGGTTGTGGCTTCTGGCATCTTGCTGATGAAATGTGCCCTCTTCCCTCCCCTCAAAGCTTCCAACCACTGACAATCCCTTTCTTATAGTATGATGATAAATTTTCAGGATCTGTTTAGAAATGAGAACAGGTGATACTCAGTTCCTTGTTTTTGTGATAAACCACTAAGTATTATAGACTCTAAATCAGGGTTGTTTCTTTGTAATTTTCTTTCTACACCACATTCTACATATTGGAACTTATGCCATAATATTCAGGTCTTTAATCTTGGTGGCCAACTTGTGTATACACACAATGAGTCATCTCTGGAATGTACTTTCTTGTCCTCGTGTCTCTTGCTTAGACTCATTTTCTAAATTTGAGATTCTCAGGGCCCAGGTTGTCTCCCCACCTTCAGGAACTTCTCAATAAAAACATGATATTAATTTTTTCCTTATTCAATTATGTACAAGTCCAGAATTCTTCCTTTTTTAGAATACAGTTTTATTTCCCTTCTCATTTAGAAACACAATCCCAGTTTACTAGAATATCTACAGATTCATTTGTGTCATTGATAATCCCTGTCAAAATCTTTTCAATTTTTAACCTATTCTTAGTACAGAAATACAAAACATGATGAAAACCCATTTCCAGCCCATCTCTGCACCTGCTCCTGAGTGAGGCCCTGAATTTCATGGATCCAGAGTACTCAGGTGGTCCTGAATGTTCCCTTACTCATAACACCCTCTTGTCTCACTGCAGGCAAGTTTGTAACTGTGCTAGCACTGATGTCCCCTCACTGGCTCTCACCCAGTAGTAAACACCTGTGACCTTGGAGGTCATTGATACAAACCAATGTGAGAGATGGTTTATATAAGAGTCTCTGAATATGATGACTCTCCTTCAAAGAAGGACCTGAGGTACCAACAACCACTTCAATTCGTGCATGCAACCACTTCAGATCTTCTCCTGGAATTTGGTGGATCTATTTCAAGGAGTATTGACTTGTGATAGAGAATGGAGACACAGTTCAGGTAAGGGAGAGGATCTGCAAGAGCATTGCCAGTTTTGCACCATACTTCTGTTGCTACTTTTGAAACAGGATACCTGGGGACAGGAAAAAGAAAACGCTGAGCCACCAATTTTCAGACTTATTCCCTCATACCATTCCTGAGAATTAGAGATGACCAGGACTGAAGTTTACTCGGTTTCTGTTTTTAAGGTATGTTTATATTTCATTCAATTTTTAAAGAGTGAATCACTACAAATAACTTTATAGCTTGGAATTATTTCGGTTATTTAAAAAATATCTCAGCACTTCAAATATATCAACCTACTCTCTGGTGAACTCCTTTATTTTTATGTGAAATCAGCTGTTAATCTAGTTGAGAAATTATTTAAGTAAACATTGCTCTTCAGACTCCAACAGGTTATATATAGAGAGAGTAATTTCAAACCATGAGAGTGGCATCTAGATACTACTTACCTAAAATTTCAAACTTACCACCCCATAGACACGTACATATTATAGTCTCTCACATACTTCCAATGCAATCACAAAGTGATTCATATAAAAATAATCATATGAGCCGGCTCGGTGGCTCAGCCTGTAATCCCGTGCCTTTGGGAGGCTGAAGTGAGTGGATTGCCTGAGCCAGCGGGTTCCAGACCTGCCTGGGCAGCAAGACCTCATCTCTACAATAAATCAAAAAACTAGCCGGGTGTGGTAGCACGTGCCTGTAATTCCGGCTACTCGGAAGGCTGAGGTGAAGGATCTCTGGAGCCCAGCAGGTCGAGGCTGCAGTGGCCGGGAAAGGTCACTGCACTCCAGTCTGGGTGACAGAGAGAGACTCCAACTCAAAAAAAAAAAAAATCATACGTACACAGTTACACAGAAACAAACATCCAGTCCATTCTGAGAAGAAATGTGTCAGACAATAACCATCCCCAATCCCCGTGGAACTCTATGAGAGTGCTTGAGGTAAAGAGTGTGTGTTAATTGCTGTACATGACATTGTGGCTATACTTGACATTCATCTTCCAGTCACATCTGGTCTCTGCATCTGGAAAGACATGGCCATAATGTCAATGTAAGTTTATTTTGTTGTTTCCCTGGTTGGGTAAGCCACAACAAACCACAAAGTTGTCATTGCACTTGATCAATTGGCCACAATCTGGCTTTTGATTGATTTAATCATTCTACCTAACACAGAATACAATATTTTTAAAAATCACAGGTTCTGTCTTCTGAGCTTTACTCTTTTATTTCTGTTGGTAGTTGCAAATGCAACTCTACATTTCCAAAGTGAATAGGATTGAATTTTAATAATACTTTCTTAGTTGGTGTGTCTGATATCATGGGATCATACATTTCCAAAACAACAGTCACAGGCTCCACTTCAGTGGAATCACTAAGAGCAACCACTTCATCCTGAGGACACAGTCTTCCATTTCATCACACCCTATTATTTTGGAGACTGGTAAACATTTCCTTGGGTTTCCACTATAGGTGTGTTTAGACAGACTAATCATTTTTATACCTACAGTTTTTAATCACATTTATTGTAGCTACAAGGCAGCAACATCTTAAAATCCCCATTATCAGCAGGCATACACAGCATCTTAAATGACAGAAACTTCTCCATAATAAATTTTTATTCAGCATTCATACTATCTTTCATAGACAGAATAGAAATAACCAGGATACAAACTGACACCAGCCCATTTTTAGACTTCATCAAGATCTTCCATGTTCATTTGAGACTCTGCATCTAAGAAAACCTGGATGATGCAAGTAAATTGGAAGGTACATTTGTGTTTACAATGGCACACCTCCTACCTTCAAGAACCAGATTCCTTGGTTTCTAATAACATCATTTAGGATCTCATGCTTGTCATTTAGTCACTCAGCACCTCAGACAATGGTTTGCCACTACCATAATAACATCATTCAGTCCATAGATAATTAGAGGTTAAGCTTCTTTTTAAAAAAATGTCTACATCTTCAGGAGACTTGGACTTGGTTTCAGGACAAATACCTTCATCAGACATGAAAGTACTTGTCTTGGACTTCCCAGCTCCAGAGCTGTAAGCCAATGGGTAATTTGTAATGAGTTGTAGCTCATTATAAATTACCCATTCACACACATTTTTAAAGCAACAGAACAAAACTGAATAAAAGCGTTTGAGTTCATAATGCTACTTCTAACAGAATATTGAATGAATACTGAAATTCAAGTGCCAGAAAATTATAAAATTAAACATCAATCAGCTGTAAAAGAAACATTGAAACAAGATATTAATGATGCAAATATAGATGACTTTAACATGATGAAATTAATCCCACAAGTTGGAAGTGGCCAGTGAGGACTAAAGCTATAAGAAGTTATATAAAATGAGACAAGAAAATTATAATTTATATTCGGTAATTAATTTATACTTATACTAGTGAGAGTAGTTTAGAGAGTTGATTCAGTAAAATCAAATTTAGGACAAGTTAAAGAGACAATTAAACTTGTAAGACCGGCAGATATACAGTGTACCAGCAGATATACAATGTACCTATATATCTGCTGGTCTTTTTTTTTTTATAAAGAACAATACATGAGACACATCTCTATAGAAAGTAGGTCAGTACTTTTTAAAATAAATTTCTTAGGGATAGTTTGCAAGCAAAGCAACTCAACAGAATTCCTGATTTTGTATTGAGGAGGTGATGTTGACTCTTGGTGGCTCTTAGATGCATTAGTTGCTAATACTTGATGCCTTCCTTTGTTACTTTGTGTTCATCGTATGCCTTAGGCTATAATTAACTCACATCTTACTCTGAAAAAAAAGAGGAACACAAGAATACACATGATCCATTACCTGACCTTCTTTACCATATTCTACTGATGAGAACTTATCACACAAAGACAGAGAAATGTGCCAAGAAGAGAGAAGGGCTGGGTAGTATCATCCACCAATAATGTTCATCTTAAAAAGCATTCACAGGAAAGAAAGAATGTGGGTGTTTACTCAGAAATAGCATGAGAACATATAAGAAAAATATTCTGTTGTATTGTCTATTTATATATCAGAAAATATTAATAAATGTGTTTTATTTAACCTAATAATGTATAAAGCCTTTTTATTGTTACTGTTTCTAATTTAGAATACTTCCCTCACTCTTACTATGGGGGGTTTTCTCAGGATACTCTATGAACCTCTGTGATTTCCTGGCAGAGTTCACGAAAAAAATGTCTGAATGAGGAAGTGAGCTCTCAGCACATGCAATTCCTGGAAGGTGACCCAATATTTTGCTCACCCTCAGCCTTCATTATTTATTAATCATTTCTAATTTTATGTTCTTGCTCTCACACATGTTAACAAAGACTTCACTAATTACAATATATTTTTTTTCTGTTGATACCTGTCTTTTTTCCAGAACATAAACTGCTTATGCAGATGTATTAGAGGATAATCACTGGGAGGATGTTTGCATGCATCTGTTTATCTTCCAGAGTGCATCCACCGAGAGACTGGACTGACAACCAAGCAGCTGAAACTGCTGAGATGGTGGATGACAGGTACCTCCATAACAAGGAAGCTCAGTAGGACCCCCAAGACAAATTAGACTCTTGCCTCAGGCTAATGTGCAGCCAGCAAAAGATACGAATGTAGACAATTTAGTGTACGTATTTAAGATGCCAAACCACGTTTTTAGGGGGAGTTATTGTTCCTATCCTGAGTCAATGCATATACTTGACTTTACTGCCCAAAGAGTCTTGTCTAGAACAAAGTCCCACGAGATTACAGTACATCTGATTCAACTAAGGTTATTACACATGACATCACTCATGGCCAAGGTCTGTGCTTCTCTTAAATAAGATCCATCACGGGATTTACCAGAAGTTGCTCATCTTTTAGAGACTGGATGTACATTAAAAGGTTGGATACCTTACCCTGTGAGAAGGGACATAGTGAGCCAGGATTCAGATGAGTTCAAAATCAATGCATATTTTATAGGTCCAGGAAGAAATGTGCAAGTAAGAATTCTTGCACCTACCCTCTTTTCCTCTAACAGGCATAGGATTGCTACCTCATGGGAGCACAAGGAAAGCAAATACTTGATATTTCAATGTAGATTAATCACTGTTATATATTTAGGACACTGCTACAGAATGATGATAGCATGGAAGGCTGTGTATGTGGGCTAGGGGTGTATGAGAATTCTCCTTTCTTTCTGCTCAATATTACTGTGACCCTAAAACTGTTCTAAAATTTTATATTGAGGTAAGGACAGATTTTTGGAATAGAATTGGTCCAATTCTTAAAAATTATGCTTTGACTTACTATGTAATCAAGCAATATAGCTCCAAATAATTCATCAACCATATTTGAAACTCATGTCCTCACAAAAAAACACACAGGGATATTTGTATAACAGTATTGCTTTTCCCCAATATTTAACTTCTGTTTATAAATGGATTGTTTATATATATACATATATGTGTACATGTATACATATATGTGTATATATATTATTTTATTTTAAAGATGTGAGGTACAATTCAGGATCAGGTATACAAGTGGATATCATAGAGTTAAATTATCAGGCTCCCTTCTGTCCCCACTTTGCTTGATTTGAAATCTGGTACCTTTATTGACGTTTTGTTACCCTCCATCCTGACAGTATCCTGCTACTGCGAATCCCTTTATTATAGTATTATGGTAAATGTTCAGGATCCACTTATGAGTGAGAAAACGTGGTACTCTGTTTTTTTTCTTGTTGTTTCTGGGATAGAACACTGTTTATTATTGACTCTAAATCCATACAAGTTGCTGTGAAGTTCACGTTTGTCCTTTATGGCTGTGTAATATTCTATTGTGTACATGTACCACATTTTCTTATCCAGTCGGGAATTTCCCATTTTTGGGTAAAAAAAAAATTGGGCTCCCATTCCCCCCTTTTGGTATTGGGGTAAATTTTAAATGTTGGCAAATTTAAAAAACCCCAAATTAATGGGTGGCAGGGTTAAAAAATTTTTTTTTGTAGAATTATTTGATTTTCTCTGGGTATATTCCCAGTAGGGGGATTGCTGGGTCATATGGACGGTCAATTTCTAGTTCTTTTAGAAGTTGCCACACTATTTTCCATAGAAGGTTGTACTACTTTGCATTCCCAGCAGAAGTGTAGAGGTTTTCCCTTTTCTGTGCATCCTCAGCATATCTATTGTTTGTTTTATTAATGATGGTCATACTTACTGGTGTTAGGTGGTATCTCAAGTTTGGTTTTGATTTGCATTTCTCTGAATGATTAGTGAGGTTGAGCGCTTTTTCATGTGTTTGTTGGTTGCCCAAATATCTTCTTTTGAGAGGTGTCTATTCATATCTTTTGCCCACTTTTTTTTACACAGTTGCCATTTTTATTTTTTGTAATGAGAACACATAATGTCTACTATTTTAGCTAAATATTTAAGCATACAAAAACATCGTTATTAACAATAAGCCATTGTGTTATGCATTATTTTCCCCAAAACTCAGATATAATCAAACTTTTGTAACCATTGAAAAATGTCTCCCATTTCCCCCCCCCAAGACCCTGGAGACCACCATTGTACTTTCTTCCTCTATGATTGCAATCTTTTTTGATTCCACACATGAGTGACATAACACTGTATTTTTTGGTGTGTTGCTGACCCTATTAGCATAATATCCTACAGTTTAATTCAAAAAGGTTAAAATTGCAGGATTCTTTCATTTCTTTTATTGCTCAATAATATGCTATTGTGTATATATGCAATATTTTGTTAACACAGAATCCACAAATACTTAGGTGTTTTTGAAGCTTGACCATTTTGACAAATGCTGTAATGAAGACATCTGTGTGGATACTTCTTTGATATACAGTTTGTTTGTTTATTTATTTATTTAAATCAATGTGTTTTATTATGATATTGTTGTGTAGAGTTAAGGATTAGGTATACAATTAGGTTTCATTCAGGCACCCTGTTGATAAGAGGTGTTTCCCCATCCCCAGAGAGATATTTGCAACAGTTAATCCCATCTCCCTCCCTCTCCATAGTTTCCCAGTACCGTCAGTCATTTTCTTATAGTTTTAGATTGGATGTTCAAGGTCCATTATATGTGTGAGAACATGTGATACCCCGGATCTTTTTTTCCCTGTGAGAGGTCACTCAGTAGTATAGACTCTAGTTCCATCCAGATTGCTGTGAAATTCATGATTTTGTTCTTTTTTCTGGCTGCGTAGTATTCCATCGAGTATATGTAACACATTTTTTTAATCTAGTCCTCTTTTGACAGGCAGGATGGTTACTTACAGGTTCTGGGTATTGTGAACAATGCTGCGATAACATACAATTGCAGGTATCTTTTTTATAGAGTGATTTGAATTCTTCAGGGTATATTCCCAGTAGGGGGATTGTGGGGTCATATGGGAGGTTGATATTTAGAGCTTTTAGGAATTGCCACACTGCTTTCCACAGAGGTTGCACTTGTTTACACTCCCACCAACATTGTAGAAGTGTTCCCTTTTTGCCACACCCTCTCCAGAAGCTGCTTTTTTTTTGAGTTGTTGATATTTGCAATTCTGACTGGAGTTAGGTGGTATTTCAGTGTGGTTTTGAATTGCATCTCCCTGATAATTAGTGAGGTTGAGCATTTCTTCGTGTGTCTGTTGGCTGCTCAGATGTCTTCCTTTGTGAGGTGTCTGTTCATATCTTTTTCCCATTTTATAATGGGGTTGTTTGTTTTTTTTCTTTTCAGCATTTTGAGCTTTCTGTAGATCCAGGATATTAACCTTTGTCAGACCTGGTGTTAGGGAAATACTATTTTTCCCCGTGGTAGGCCGTCTTTCCCCGCTCTCTTGATGGTTTCTTTGGATTTGCAGAAGCTTGTCAGTTTAATAAGATCCCACATGTCTCTTCTCTCTTATAACCTGTGGGGCTTTAGCTTTTTTCAGGAATTGGATGCCAGTTCCGATTTCCATGATGGTATTTCCTTTATTTTCTAAGGTTCTTATGGTTTGAGGTTTTACATAAAGGTCTCTGATCCATGTGGAGTTAACCTTTGTGCATGGGGATAGATAGGGGTCCTGTTTCAATCTTCTTTCATGTGATCAGCCAGTTTTCCAGCACCATTTACTGAATAGGTTCTCTTCTCCCCAGCGGTAGGTGGTGGAGGCTTTGAAAGATGAGTTGGTTGAGAAATTAAGGTTTTGCTTCTGGAATCTCAATTCTACTCCATTGATCTGCATGCCTGTTCCTATACCAGTACCAAGCTATTTTGATGATTGCAGCTTTATAGTAAAGTTTGAAGTCTGGTAATGTGATAACACCTGCTTTGTTTTTTGTTTTTTTGTGTTTTTTTGCTAAGGATTGTTCTGGCTATTCTTGGACACTTGTGTTTCCATATGAATTCCTGTGTTGTTTTTTCTAGGTCTGAGAAGAATGTTGCTCGGAATTTCATAGGTATTGCATTGAATTTGTAGATTGCCTTAGGTAAGATGGACATCTTCACAATGTTGATTCTTCCAATCCATGAGCATGGGATATTTTTCCACTGGTTTGTGTCATTTTTGATTTATTTGAGCAGTTTTTTTGCAGTTTTCATTGTAAAGGTTTTTTCACGTCTCTGGTTAGGAAGATGCCAAGTTATTTCATTTTTTTGTGACTATTGTGAATGGAATAGGGATTTTTTAAATTTTTGGGTTTTTGTTTGTTTATATTTTTGGGGTAGATAAATGTGATTGTCTTTTGTACATTTATTTTGTATCCTGAGAATTTACCAGAGGCCTTTATCAGTGTAAGGAGGATTTTGACAGATTCTCTTGGGTTTTCAAGGTACACAATCATATCATCTGCAAAGAGAGAAAACTTGACTTCCTCTTTTCCTATTTGGATAACCCTGATTGCCTTCTCTTCTCCGATTGGTCGAGCCAGGACTTCCAATACTATGTTGAACAGGAGGGGTGAGAGTGGGCATCCTTGTCTTGTTCCTGTTTTCAGGGAAAATGATTCCAATTTTTGCCCATTTAGGAGTTTGCTGGCTGTGGTTTCCCATAGATGGCTTTTACTATTTTGAAGTATGTTCCCCCGTATGCCTAGATGTTCAAGATTTTTTTTCAAGAAGCGGGGGCTGGATTTTATCAAAAGCTTTTTCTACATCTAATGATATAATCTGTGGTTTTTGTTTTGACATCTCTTGATGTATTTAATTACATTTATGGTTTTTAGTTTTCGAATGTTGAACCAGCCTTAAATACCAGGAATGAAGCCTAGTTGTTCATGATGGATGTTTTTTGAGATGTGTTGCTGAATCCGGTTTGCTGGATCATTTTTGAGAATTTTTGCATCTATGTTCATAAAAGATATTGGCCTGTAGTTCTCTTTCTTTTTTGGATCTTTACCTGGCTTTGGGGATCAATGTGATGTTGCTTCGTAAAATATTTGGGGAGAGTTCCATCTTTTTCAATAGCCTGGAATACCTTCAGTAGGATTGGTATCAGCTCCTCCTTAAATGTCTTGTAGAATTCTGCAGGAAAGCCATCTGGAGCAGGGTTTTTTTTTGTTTTGTTTTGTTTTGTTTGTAGGTAGTTTTCTTATTACATAGTCAATTTCCTCGATTGTTATTGGTCTGTTTAGGGTTTCAATTTCTTCTTGTTCCAAACTAGGTAGGTTGTGTGATGTCTGAAAGTCCTCCATTTGCTTAAGGTTTTCAAGTTTGTTTCCATACAAGTGTACGTAGTAGTCTCTAATGACCTGTTGTTTTTCTTCAGGGTCAGATGTGACTTCATCTTTTCTGTTTCTGATTGTGCTTATTTGGTTTTTTCCTTTCTTATTCTTGGTCATTCTACCTAGGGGACTATCGGTCTTGTTTATCCTTTTGAAGAACCAGCTTTTTGTTTCATTGATTTTTTTGTATTTTTTTTGTGCATGTTCTATGTCCTAGATTTGGGCTTTTGTTTTGGTGATATGGATTCTTCTGTGAAATTAAGGATTTTGTTGTCCTGTTTTTCCAGCTTACTTAGGAAGCTTGTTAGGCTATTATTATGTGCTCCTTCCATTTTCTTCATGTGTGTTTGTATGGATATAAATTCCCCTCTTACTACATCTTTCATGGCATCCCAGAGATTTTGGTAAGATTTTTCTTCATTTTCATTTGATTCCAGGTATCTTTTGATCTCTGTTTTTATTTAAACATTGACCCAGGAGTTGCTTAGCATCATACAGTTTAGAGTCCATGTCTTTGTGGGTTTTGGGGGGAACTTGTTGGTGTCAATGTTTATTTTTATTCCACTGTGGTCAGAGAAGGTGCATGGTAGAATTCAGTCCTTTTAAATTTGCTTATGCTTGATTTATGTCCAATTGTGTGGTTGATCTTAGAATATGTTCCATGTGATGATGAGTATAATGTGTATTCCGCGGTCTTTGGATGGAGTGTTCTGTAGGTATCAATTAAGTCCTTTTGGTTCAGAGTCTCATTGAGGTTCCGAATCTCCTTGCTGATTTTTTGTCCTGATGATCTGTCTAGGGTTGTGAGTGAGGTATTAAAGTCCTCAGTTATGATGGTGTTAGAGTCAATATCTTTCTTTAGTTTTCCTAGAAGTTGCTTTATGAAAGTTGACGCACCTATGTGTGGTGCATATATGTTTAGGATAGATATTTCTTGTTGATGGAGTGAACCTTTTATAATTATGTAGTGGCTCTCTGTATCTTTTTAAATTTTTGTTTTCTTAAATGGTATTTTGTCTGAAATTAGGATTGCGACTCCTCCTTTCTTTTATGTTCCATTCGCCTGAAATTTTGTTTTCCATCCTCTTACTTTGAGTCTGTGTATTTCCTTTCTGGTTAGATTGGTCTGTTGAAGGCAGTATATTGTTGCCTTGTGATATTTTTCACTCTGCCATTCTATGTCTTTTCAGTGGTGTGTTTAGTCCATTCCCATTCAGACTAATTATTGAAATGTGAGAGTTCGTCCTTATCATAGAGTTCTTATAGAGTTGTTCTTCCACTTGGTTTTTTTTTTTTTCTTTCTTTTGATTTTGATGTTGGTTCATGTACATTTTATGCTTTTTCCCTGTAATTTTGTGAAGAACATTGTTCTTTTTTCCTTTTCTTCTGTGTTTAGTACTTTCTTAAGTGTTTCATGTAGAGATGCTTTGGTGGCAGCATAAGTTCTTAGGGATTGGATATCTGGGAAAGATTTTCATTCTCCTTCACTGATGAAGCTTAGCTTGGCCGGGTAGGCTATTCTTGGTTGAAATTGTTTATCTTTTAGGACTTTGAAGATAAGGCTCCAAGCTCTCCTAGCCTGCAGTGTTTCTGTAGATAAATCTGCTGCTGTTCTGATTGGTCTTCCATGGTAGGTGATCTGATCTTTTTCTCTTGCTGCCTTCAGGATTTTTTTCTTTTATGCTTACTTTGTTTAGGCAAATTATTATGTGTCTGGGAGTTGGTCTTCTCATTTGTTGTCTTGCAGTGGTTCTCTGAATCTCTTGTGTTTGAATTTTTGCATCACTGATTAGATAAGGGAAGTTTTCTTGAATGATATCATGGAAAGTTTGTTCCAGTGTGGTCTGTCTCTCTTTCTGCCTCAGGAATTCCAATTACTCTTATGTTAGGCCTCTTGAGGTAATCGCTTATCCCTTGAAGGTCTTGTTCTGTCATTTTGACATATTTTCTGTGTTTTTAAGAGTTTGGATAATTTTTATATTTTGTTCTTCAAGTTCTGAGATTCTTTCTTCTGCTTGGGTAATTCTGCTTTCCGTGCTTATCAGTTTGTTATTTATTTCATTCACAGTATTCTTTATTACTGTTATCTCAGATATCATCTGCTTCCTAGTTTCTTCTTGTGTGTCCTCAATTCTTTTTAATCTCTCCATTATTGTCTTGATATCTACGTTTGTAGTTTGAGACCCTTCATTCTGGGCACTCTTCATTGTTTGCATTTGGAAGTCAGTTTTCTCAGTGTCTGCCCTCCCACGGGTCTGGGAGAGATCCATACTCTTCTTTTGGTTTGTCTTCATTTGTGTAGATTTTTCTCTCTCTCCCCTTTCCCTCCTCTTCTTTAATTCTGTTTTTGAGGGAAGGTGGGGTTGCTTTTATTTCTCTTCTGCATTATCCTCTTCTTCCTTATGAGGGTCTTCTGGCTTTGTTCACTTTTTGGGTTGGTGCATAGACTGCAATTTGTACTTTTTGCAGTTTTAAGTTTAATTCAGAGGGAAGCTGTGGTTCAGAATGGATATGCTTGTTCAAGCATCCATGTACAGGTGTGTGAGCACACTGGAACCTCTGCCTTACAATCTATCCATTCAGCAGTATGTAGTCTTGGTCCCTATAGTAAGACGGGGAGTATAATAGAGGAAAATAATGGA
The DNA here is from genome assembly GCA_027257055.1 of Cephalopachus bancanus. NCBI lineage: Eukaryota > Metazoa > Chordata > Mammalia > Primates > Tarsiidae > Cephalopachus > Cephalopachus bancanus. The sequence goes on along the minus strand of JAPVLO010003348.1, from coordinate 62,940 downwards.
GGAAGGTGGGGTCAATAGGGAGTTAGAAAGAGAGAAGAGTGAGAGAGAAAACAGATTACATAGCAACTGTCGAGTGAGAAATAGACACAAGGCCAGGAAGAAGTGAAGAAATACACGTAACAAAGATTCCCTAAAGAGTACTGATAGCTACACAGAGACAGGCCAATAAAATCGAGAAACAGTGTAAGTCAGAAGGCAAACAACAAACGTGATCAATAACCAACAGTTACAATGATAAAATCATAAGTCAAAATAAGCAATCAGACTAAAGTCACTTCTCTGATCTCCGATTCTGGCCTCTCTCCTTTTTTTGTCATTGCAGCATAGGGATCAGGCTTTGTCTCCTGTTTCACACCATTGCCTTAGGAACTGAGGTAGTTTGTTGATAGGTGGTCGGGGCAATGGAAGTCTCTGCCTGGAGAATGGCAAGGCAGTTTATGCATGTCTGTTTTTCTCCACTTGTCTGGTTCCCCCAGCTTGGGGTCTCATGCTGAGTGCCTCAGCCAGGGTGGGCTCACAGTTTCAGTCGCTCCAATGCTCCAAAGAGCAGGTGGTGAGCGGTGAGAGTGTCCCTGGGCTTTGCACAGGTTACTTCATCCAGGAATGGGACCGGTGTCTCTGAGGGGCGGGCACCCAGAACCTCCCTGAGTGACTGGTGGCTTGGTGCTGGGTGGTGGGCTGGAGATGATGTAGCCAGCGAGAGAACTTGGAGGGTGCGGGACCCAAGACTCCCATGCATGCAGTGGAACAGCAGCAGCAGGTGGCTGAAATATCTGGCCCTGTGTGGGACCGAAGGTCCCCAGGCCTCGCACCAGCATGGCTGGTTGTGGGCTGGGGGATGGGGGAAGAGAAGTCAGACTCTTTTTGGGAACTCACATTCGGAGAATCTCACATGTTCACCTATGCCATCGCCATCTTGTTCCCGTCTTCCTTGCCCACTTTTTTTTTTAAGTTGGAATCTCACTCTGTCACCTGGACTGGAGTGCAGTGGCCACTCCCAGCCAGTGCAGGCTTGACCTGCTAGGTTCTGGTGATCCTTCCACCTCAGCCTTCCGAGTAGTTGGAATTGCAGGCAAGTGCTACCACGACCGGCCGATTCTTTTATTTATTGTAGAGATTAGGTCTTGCTGCCCAGGTGGGTCTCGAACTCACAGGCTCAGGCAATCCACTCACCTCAGCCTTCCGAAGGCACGGCATTACAGGCTGAGCCACTGAGCCCGGCTACTTGCCCAATTTTTGATAGAGCTGTTTTCTTTTCCCTTTCATCACATTTTAGTCCCTTGTAACTCATAGATGCTTGTCCTTTGCCAGATATATAGTTTGGAAGTATTTTTTTTCCCATTTGGTGGACTCTCACCTCACTCTCTTGATGATTTCTTTTGCTTTGCAGCAGCTTTTCTGTTTGATGAAGTCCCATTTGTCTATCTTATCTTTTATGGCATGGGCAACTAGGTTTTTGATTAGGAATTGTTGACTTACTCTGATTTATGGAAGGTTGTCCCTTGCATTTTCTAATATTCTTATATTTTGAGGTTATATGTCTAAGTATATTATCCAACTAGAGTTGAATTTTGTGTATGGTGATAGGTAGAGGACCTGTTTCAATTTTCTCCATGTGGTCAGCCAGATTTTTCCAGCACCATTTACTGAATAGGTTCTCCTCTCCCCAGTGGTTGTTGGTGGAGAAACTGTTGAAGATGAGTTGGTTGAGGAATTAAGGTATTGCTTCTGAAATCCCTATCCTGTTCCAATGATCCATATGCCTGTTCTGGCACTAATGCCAGGATGTTTTGATTATTGTAGGATTGTAGTAAAGTGTAAAGTCTGGAAGGGAGATACTTTCCACTTTATTTCTTTTGCTAAGAATTGTTTAGGCTATCCATGGTCATTTAGTTTTCCATAAGAATTCTGCATTGTCATTTCTTGGTCTGAGTAGAATGATGTTTGTAATTTAAGGGGTATTGTGTTGAATCTGTCAATTTCCTTTGGTAAGATTTTCTTCTTACTAATGTTGATTATTCCTGTCCATGAGATTGGAATGTTTTTCCATTTCTTCATGTCTTCTTGGATTTCTAGAGCAGTGTTTTTAGTTTTCATTGTAAAGGTCTTTAACTTCTCTGCTTAAGAAGATGCCAAGGAATTTCATTTTTTACTGACTATTGTGAATAGGGTTGCTTTTTCCTTCATTCTCTGCCTGTTTTTGTTGGTGTATAAGAATGCAACTTTCTTTTAATCATGCACTTTTTATCCTGAGGCTTTGACAAAGTTCTTTATCAGTGCAAGGAGGTTTTCAACAGATTTTTTTGGATTTTTGAGGTATAGGATTATAACTTCAGGAATGAGGGATAACTTAAATTCTTCTTTTCATATATGGATAACACTGATTTCCTTCAATTATCAAATTGCTATTTCTAGAACTTCCAACACAACACGAGTGGTGAGATTGGGCAGCTTTGGCTTGGAAATGCTTTGAGCTTCCATCCATTTAGCAATGTGCTGGGTATGGGTTTACTGTAGATGGCACTGAGTATTTTGAGTTATGTTCTTTATATGCCTAGGTGTTCAAAAGTTTTTATCATGAAGGGATGTTGGATTTTGTCAAAGTCTTTTATGTATCTAATCATATAATCATGTGGTTCTCTTTTTTACATTTCTGGATGTATTTAATTACATTTATGATCTTATGGATGTCGAACCAATCCTACAGCCCAGGAATGAAGCCTACGTGGTCATTATGAGGAATTTTAGAGATGTGTTTTTGCATTTGATTTGTCAAAATTTTGTGGATATTTACTGCATCTATGCTTATTAGGAATTTGGACTGTAGTTTCTTTTTTGTTGAATCTTACCTGACTGGGTATCAATGTGATGTTAGCTTCATAAAATGATTCGGGGAGGATTACATCTTTCTCAATTGCATGGAATACTTTCAATAGGACTTGTATCAGCTCCTCCTTGTGTGTTTTACTGAATTCCTCTGGAATGTCAACTGCTCCAGGGTTTTTTCTGTAGGTGGTTTTCTTATGATGTAGTTAATTTCTCGAGTTGCTCTTGGTCTATTTAATGCTCTAATGTCTTCGTGTTTAAAACTTGGGACGTTGTGCTATGTTAGAAAGTCTTTAATTTCCTTTAGGTTATGCAGTTTGTTTCCATACAGGTGTGCATAGTGATTTCTGATAATATTTTGTAATTATTCGGGGTCACTAGTTATTTTATCTTTTGCATTTCTAATTGTGATTATTTGGTCTTATTCTTGGACATTCTGGCTAAGGGTCTACCAATATTGTTTGTACTTTCTAATAACCAAATTTCTGTTTTGCATATTTTTTCTATGATATTTTTATCTTCTATGTCTCATATTTGTGTTTTTACTTTGGTGATCTGAATTCTGCTAATGTTATGGTTTTTGTGGCCTTGTATTTCTAGTTCCCTTAGATGATTTGCTAGGTTGTTATCTTGTGATCTTTCCATTTTCTTGATGTTTGTTTATAGAGATATAATTTCCTCTCTTAGAACTGTTTCCATTGCATACCTGAGGTTTTGAGAAGATGTTTGATAAGATTACTTGATGAATTGAACCTTTTATCATTATGTAGTGTCCTTTTCTATCTTTTTAAATGTTTGATACCTTAAAAGTTGTTTTTCTTTTTTTTTTTTTTTTGAGTTGGAGTCTCACTCTGTCACCCAGACTGTAGTGCAGTGGCCAGTCCCGACCACCGCAGCCTCCACCTACTGGACTCTGGCGATCCTTCCACCACAGCCTTCCAAGTAGCTGGAACTACAGGTCCGCACTATCACACCCGGCTAGTTTTTTTTTTTTATTTATTGTAGAGATGGGTCTCACCAAGTTGCCCAGGTGGGTCTCAAACCCACGGGCTCAGGCAATTCACTCACCTCAGCCTCCCAAGGTGCAGGGTTACAGGCTGAGCCACCGAGTCCATCTAAGTTGTTTTTCTGATGTTAAGATCACAACCTCTTCTTTTTTTTGTGATCCATTTACCAGAAAACTCATTTTCCATCCTCTAACTTTGAGTCTGTTTTCATCCATTGTGGTGTCATGAGTTTCCTGGATGTAGAAAATAATTTAGTCATTTTTTAAAGTCCAGTTTGTCATTCTGTGCCTTTACTTTGGTGCATTTAGACATTAATATTCAGGCCTATTATTGAAATGTGATTGATTATCCCCATCATGAGGTTTTTATAAAGTTTTGTCTTACATTTCTTTAAACTTTCATGTTGATTTATGTATGTTTCCAAATTTACAGTCATGTTGTATTTTCTGCTGATTTATGATATATTTTATACTTTTCTCATGGGAATTGCATTGTCATTCTTTTATTTTTTCTTTCTTCTATGCTTAATACCTGTAGAGCTGGTCTGGAAGCTGTATAATCTTTTAGGGATTAGATGTCTGAGAAGCATTTTAATGGTCCATCACTGGAGAAGTTGAGCTTGACTGGGTTGGAAATCCATGATTGACACTGTTTATCTTTGAGGATTTTGAATATTTTATTCCAGTCCCTTCAAGCTTGTAGTGTATCTACCAGTTGGTCTGCAGCTGCTCTGATTGGTTTTCCCCAGGGTGTTGCCTGTTCTTTCTCTCTTGCTGCCTTTAGAAATTTTTCTTTTGTGCCTTCCTTGCATAGGGAAATTACTATATGTCTGGAGGTTGGTCTTCTCATTTGATGTTCCACAGGGGCTTTCTGTATATCTTGTGTTTAAATTGTCATATCTCTCTTGATATGGGCAAAATTTGCTGGCTAACTTCCTGGAACACTTGCTCCAATGTGTTCTCCCTTTCATTTTATTCTTCTGAGACACAAATCAGGTATAGATTTGACCTCTTGATATAATCATATGTCTCTTGGAGTCTTTGTTTTTTATTCTGAGTTTTCTTTCTATGTTTATTACAGATTGGGTTAATTGCATGTTTTGGTCTTCAAGTTCTGAGATTCTGTCTCCTGTTTTATTAATTCTGCTTTCCATGGTTGCTATCTTGTTTTCTATTTCCTGGATTAAATTTGTATGGCCAAAATCTCTGATACAAGCTCTTGTCTTTCTTGAGTCTTATTCACACTTTCAATCCATTCCCTTATCCCTGATGCATCCCGGGCCCAGTTGATGGAGATTTCCAGTTTGGACTCTGAGTTCTGATTTTTCAAGTGTTTCTCTTTTTTACATTGTGGATTATGGGTGTCCTTCCATTGTGTTTTTCTCATTTCTGACAGATCTTTTTCTTTCCTCTTTTGTTTGCTGAGCCTTCTATTTTTCCTTGATCAGCCCTCTGAATTTTTTTTTAATTTGAAACAGGGCTGTGTGTTTGATGCTTTTCTTTCTCTGGTTTTGAGAGAAGAAGACGGTGGATAGTGGTACATTTGACACAATCCCACCACCACTCTATATTACCATGCAATGTGTAAGTTAGTGTACCACTTTAGTCCAAGTTACAGTAACAGCAATGAAGACAACAGTGATAAACAGAATGAAATAATAAGGAGAAAACAAAACAGAGAAAGAAAAACAGAAACCAAAGAAAAATACAATTAAACACACACACACACACACACACACACACCACACACACAAACACACACACCCAATACAAAATGGGGAAAAGAAAGAGAAAAAAAGGAATTCAAATCAAACACTCACATATACATTCACATTAACTACAAAAAGAGAAGAGCAACAATAACAAAAAATTAAAAGATGTACACTCAGTCATTAACAGAAAGCAAACAACAAAAAAGAAAGAAGCAAAAAAAGAAAAGGTGGGAAGGAATCCAGATATAACCCTCACATACACATTTTTGCATAATGGAAAAAAAACCAAAATTTTAAAAAAGCAAATAACAAACAAATAAAAACATAAAACAACCTGACCTCTTGTGGGAGGTCCTACACAGCTGATCACAGTTAAGCCCCACTGCTGTCTCCTGTGGAACTGCAGTCTCATTCATAATTTCTCCAGTGCCCCACCAGGGGAAGGAGGAGGAGGTAGTGGGGGTGATTGGGGCTTCAACCCTGTCCTCTCACTCAGCCAAATATTCACCATCGACCTTGTTGGGGTTCTTTCTCATTCTTTTCTGGTTGCACCCTTTCTTGTGTGGCAGAATCAGATTAGGGTTTGGGACTCCCAAGACTCTGCACTCATCCTGTCCTTCTCCAGATTGTGCTTTTGAGGTATTCCCTGTGGGTCACGATCAACACCTGAATATTTAACTTGTGGTCAGCAATTGGATCTGTTGGTCCATGGTGAGCAAGCCAGAGTACTTCCCTACATAGTTTTCAAGATGATGAGAGGCTGCCTGTTTCATATTCTCCATTGGTGCTCTGCATCTGGGCACCCTTGCTGTGCTCTTTCCACAGCCTTTGCTGCCAGTGTCTGGGTAGGGACTATGGTGGGTGAACCAGAGCCTGGAGTCAGCAGTCACTCCTGACAGCTTCTTTCCAGGAAGAGTTTTGCTGATTTTCAATAAATGGTACTCTGTTTCTCTGTCCTGGGCAGTGCTAGGGTTCTAACATAGCAACTTTAGCACAAACTGCTTCATTGTGATAGTCGTGGCCACTTGCTACCTAGTCCACATTCACACACTCACATGCCCACTTTTGGCTTCTCTCACAGGGTTTCTGACACTCTCAGGATGTGTGTTTTCTCTTGCACAGAAAAAAATGACCATGTCCTCAGGTCTCAGGCTTCTCAGTTCCATGTGGGTTGTGCTCACGGCTGTGTCCTTAGTCAGGGTGACTCTGCCCTGGAACTTCTGTTCATAGCCTGTGTTACCATTGCCAGAATACACCCATCCCATCCACTCAAGCCCTTGTCCAAGGACCTATCACACCCAATTAATTCTGTAGCTGCATAAGGTGTACCCAGAAGCCTTTCAGGAGACCTTCACTGGGACCCCAGTCTTCTTCACTTCAGTCTCAGACTGCACCAACTGGACATGAGAGTGGCTGCCTATGAAGCGGAGACAGAAGAGAATGAAATCCTCCTTTACTGAACCTGGTTTTCTCCTCAGCATTGTGACTTGATAGCACCTTACCTGTAGCTGCTACTACCAAGAAGAGGATCCTCAAGCTCAAGTTCATGATAAGGAGTTATGTTCTCAGGTTCTTCTTTAGAGAAGGGGTGTCTTATTGTGTGATGCTTTCAGGGCACATCTGTGTCTGTATTAACCGTAGTAGACTTCAGGTCATTTGCATATTCGTGAGGCATATAGTTTTTATCCCAAAACTTGATCCAACATGAGATAGAGAAGATAGTTGACACATGGACCATGCAACTGTAGACGCTGTGTTCCAAGTAATAATGCTGTTTAATGATGCATATCCACAGTTATCCCCAAAATTATTTGAAACCCGAACTTCTACACATAGAATGAATTTATCTCAGGACATACGTGCTCAAAGCTATCCCATTTTAAAGTGGCACACAGGCTTCCTCAACATTTTCTGGGCTTGTCTCTCTGCAAGACTATCTCTTTGGGTTTGTGTATCTCTTGATATTTACACACATTGAATCAACTAAACCATTTATGTTCTCATTCTAACTATTAACACACCTGAAAGCACTAGAAATTTATCCCTTTAAATATGGTTCTCATTGATGTGTTGAGTTTAATAAATGATCTAAGGAAAACAGAATTCTTAATGTCATGTGTGAAATCCTTACTAAATTCTTATTTTTAAATTTTTTTTTTCACATTTTTTTGAAGGAATGAAAATCTAGGCCCTGAGGAGAACCATCCCTAGAATTCTTTGCACCAATTCTGGAACTGGAGCCTGTGCTGGGTGGGTCCTGAGTGCCATCTGCTGGCCAGGCTCCACCCTGTAGTGATGTTCTTGTCTGGGCTCAGAGCATCTTCCCTCATTGTAACTCAGTTAGAAAAGCTACACCTGCATTCAGGTACAGCTGTACCTGCATTCAGAATGGTATGGGTGACACCATATGTGTCTCACACCATCTCCTGAAGTAGTGAAGTGTCCTTACCAAACCAGATAACTCTCTGAATCGTGACCTCATGTAAGGTCTTTTTGAAACCAATTGGAAATCCTTTCGCGGGGCTTGCCAGATGTACTGGTACAGTTAACACACATGATAATTCCAGAACAATTAGGGGGATTTGGAGGAGGCCTTTATGTTCCTTATAATAATGTGGTTAAAGTTCACCTCAGATTGTATTTTTGGCTGCCTGAAGGTTCAAAGTTCACACACTCAAGGGGATAATTGCATACCCATATATATACATACACACAAAGTCACACTCATTCACACACGCTCACTCACTCACTAACTTTGGACAATTTACAAAGTAATGCACCCTCATTTTTCTTCTTTCTAAAATCTAGTTGATTGGAGATGGCTTCCACACTGACATTAGACCAAGGTATGTGACTTTCACCTTAAAATAGATTAAAAACAAAACAAAACAAAAAACAGGAAACAAATGGAGAACTGGAAAGTGCATGCACTTGGCTCACTGTTCTCATCTGGAAACCCAGCAGATACCCCATGAGATAAGAACCTGAGGCCAATGAGGGAGAGTCCTAACTTTTGTCTGGAAGTTGTTGACGTCAGAAGTTTCAAAAAGATCTATTCTCTTTGAAATTTTCCTTTCTGTTTTTTTTATTCCCCTAACTTCTCTTTCTCAGCTAGAGACTATGCATTGCCACACGTTCTTCTTTAATCAAGATTAATTATATTGATGAAAAGGAAATTGATGGATTGAAGGATCATGATATGTTGTCACAATTTAATCCCAGTGGTGTATTGCCCTTCATCCTCTGAGCTGAGACCTTTAAAAAGAGTTTCCAGATGTACATTTGCTTTTCACAATTTTCTCTACTCCTTTCCCTGATTGAAGCACCCAAAACTATTTCATTGAATTTTGCCTCTGTGTCTAAATTATTTATTTGCATAGTACAGGAAAGATGCGAAGAGGTCTGCAATTGGAATCAATTTTTCCCCACATTGAAGAAGATTGTACAAAAGTCCTTTTATTGGATGTTCTCCTTGAGAAGTCTCTGGAAGTATCTTGGTAATTAGTCTGGCCAGCTGTGGATTCATTAAGATATCTACTTGCACAGTCTCTTTGAGAACCTGCAGATTCCTGGAGAGAAAGCCACTAGATTGTGGGGTATGGGGAACCCTGGAGCTCTCATCCTCCCAGTAGTCCTCCAGACAGTCATAGTAATTCCCCTGCAAGTGAAGTCAACTGCTTGAACCTCCAGAATTTTCTGATGCAAAAAGCAGGTCTCTCCTGTGATTCTGTGTGTGCCTGTCTTTCTAGTTTTTTAGAAGCTGATTTGTCCTGCGATTACAATTATTTGATAAATTTTAAAAATCACTGATTATTAGATAGTCAGACAATTTTTGATGGAAAGGTGGGGATGATAACTTTGAAAACCGTTCCATGTTGGAGCAAACCCCATAAGTACCCTAAGAGATCATCTTTGACCTATTACTCAAAGCAACAATTTTATGTTGCTATGTATTAGTTGAATATTATAGCTGAATGTGCAGAGACACAGAGGAGTGACCAAGCAGGACACTTGTGAGAGCGTCTCATCTAATTCAATGTTCTTCCAATAAACCTGAAAGTAAGACTGCACAACAAAAGAGAGTTGGTTATTTCTCAAGTGCTCTTATGTTCTGAAGGATATTTCCATGCCTGGGCTGTAAGTAGTAGCTATGCTGGGCCCCTGCATTAAAACAGGGAATCTTATTACTTAAACTCAAGACATAACAGTAAGAATGCTGTTTCCAGGTGAAGTGCAGAGTTAGAAAAGGAAATGGAGATGTTCTCAACTTCTCAGGATGTGCTGGACATGAAGGACAAGGTCCCGTGTGAAGGACAAGGTTTGTCGTGTGGGAACTTTACCTTGGCTCTGCTTTGATGAAGTTATGGCTGTGGGGGTAGGGTCAGGAAGGTGCTTTATTTCCTTCTGCCCATATAATGTGCTTCAAAGAAAATTAAAATGAAGGTTCACTATGAATAGAATTGTATTCCCACAAATTTCTTATGTTGCACTCCTAGCACCAGGAATAATTAAGCTAATTGCTCTCTTCCTCATATATGGTGTCACTGAAGAGTAGAGAGGTGATGTGTAATTAAGGTAATTGAGGTTAAATTAGATAATATATGTGAAGACGTAGTCTGAAAATATTGTTATCTTTAAAAGGAAGAGCCGGGCTCGGTGGCTCAGCCTGTAATCCCATGCCTTTGGGAGGCTGAGGTAAGTGGATTGCCTGAGCCTGTGGGTTCGAGACCCGCTTGGGCAGCGAGACCTCATCTCTACAATAAATCAAAAAATCAGCCGGGCGTGGTAGCGCATGCCTGTAATTCCAGCTACTCAGAAGGCTGAGGCGGAAGGATCGCCGGAGCCTAGCAGATTGAGGCTGCGGTGGCCGGGAGCGGCCACTGCACTCCAGTCTGGGCGATAGAGTGAGAATCCCACTCAATAAAATAAAATAAAATAAAATAAAATAAAATAAAAGGAAGACTTATCCTTCTCTCTATTTCTCTCTCTCTGCGTTATATGAGAAGACATTTGAAATTTGGCAGACTGAAATCTACAAACCAGGAAATATCCCTCACAGCAAACTACATCACATAGCATCTCAATCTTGTACATCCGCGTTTTCAGATATTTAAGCCCCTCTGTCTATGGATTTTTATTATGGCGGCTCAAGGTGCCTGAGAGATAGTTTTCCTGACATAGTTTGTGGGACTGAGAAATTAAGTGCTTCGCTAACAAATAACAAATAACTACAATGTGCATATAATTTGCAACTGGGTGAAGGACAGAAGCTGAATGCAACAATGCTAAGAATTCCCTAAGGAAACTGGACAGACATAGATGTGACAGATGAGTATGATGAGGGTTCATAAAATAAAGAGGAGAGCAGGAGAACAAGCCTCTATCTTCATAGAGAAAACACACATGACAATCATCAGTATGTTTGTAGAAATATGGACATTAAAGGCAATTCTTGTGAGGTCTCATGTGGAAATGAGGACCACGTTATTGGTAACTGGAAGGAAGAAATTTTAACAAATTATTAAATTACTTGTGTGATTTGCATTTGTTTTCCTTTTCCTTGTGAGATGTAGGACATTAGAGTGATACAATTGGCTATCTAGCAGAGGTAGTTTCCAAGCTAATGCAAGGAGTATTTTGTTTATTCCTGACTGCTTATAGTAACTTGTCAGAGAAAATAGGAAAGTTGAAGAAATGATATTTACCCAAAAAGGGTATACATATTGCTATTTTTCTCACTTCAAAATTCTATAGTGTACACACACACACACACACACACACACACACACACACACAAACACAATTATCTTGCCATACTAATTTTTTAAGGACAAAATGTAGTTACATTAGTTAGATTTACATTGATGTACAGCCATCACAACTATATATTACCAGAATCTTTCTGCTGCACCAATGGAAACTCTGCATTCATTGTTTCCACTTTATATTCATCCAAATAGCACATCCATACAGGTAAAAGCCACAGATACTTTCCCCAGGACTTTCCAAGTCTGAATTGGCATCACTTCTAGCTGTTGCCTCAGTATTTCTAGAAAGCTGTCCTCCCATTAATCCATCATGTATCTATTAACTCTATGTTATAAAAGTTTGACTTAGATCAATTCCACATCAAATCCTTATTTTCTTCTTATACAGCTAATAGCAACTTCCTTTTGCTTTCATTTATAACCTAGTAACATATTAACATGTACAGCATATGTTTTGCTATGCTTTCTGAACTTTGACTCCTGGTTTTTTTAAGGTGAGTATATAAGCATCCTTAACCTTCCTTTCCATATTATTTTCTCTGTCTCTCAACTTCTGTTAACTCTACATTACTTTTACTTTGTCATGAATGTTAATACAAGTATTAGCTTATCCATATAGCAAAATGAGAAACCTCGTTTTGAAAAGGACAATGAGAACATTGCTGGAAAATACTTGTTAAGAAAATAATAACTGTGATTCACGGATTTAATCTATGATCGCAACAGAAATCAGGAATTTATGGTGTTGACATATGAGGAATGGACTGCAGTTTGTGTTTTTACCATGACAGTTTGAAACCATCTATTCAGCCTCTTCCACTGGAGTTGGTGAATAAAACTTCACCAGTAACCATGAACCATGGAAAATCCAGAGACAGAACAGGTGAGGAAGACAGTCTCTGTGGGTTTAATTAGTTTTGGGCTCAATGGTTGCAACTGCACCTGTGACTGGGCCCTGGTGACAGAAAGGGTTATAGTGATTCCTGTGCTTATTTGAAGCATCCTCCTATGTTCACATCTGAATCATGAGACACTCTTCTCTGGGATCTGCCCCTAGAAGAGGACCACATTATTTTAATTTTCTTAAGGCTGAGGTCATATATTCCTGAAGATAATTTTAAAATTGTGGGTGTTCATGTATCCATGTAAATGTGTACTATGGTTTCTTCTGAGTGACTCATGATAGGCAAGTGGACATTGAGTTTTTATGCAAATAAGAGGATAAGTTGAGATTCCTGTTCATGGTGCTCTACTTGGGAGGAAGATGCTGGTTATATTCTCAGAAATAAAAGTCTTCTACTTAGCATCCACCCTTCAAAATTCTCAGGGCCCTCTTATTTTAAGCAATTTAAAAAGTGTGCAATCATCATAAAGTGTGCTTATGCAAACCTAGATGGTATAGCTTACTACTCACCATTGCTATATGTTAAAGCATAATGTCCCAACAAACGTGTGCCACATGTTAATGTAATAAATATTATAATATATTCTGGCACTATGGTAGTTGTTAGTGTATCTAGAATATTTACATATAAAAAGAAAGCAGTAGAAAATAGTAATATGATCTCATGAGGCTCCTGTTTTATATATGGTATCTTCCTGACAGAAATATCATTATGTAGTGCATGACTTCATTCAAATCACTAAAGTATAGTGAAACAAACAAAAAAACCCTGCCAACCAAGAACCTATCTGAGGTACAAGTGTTCTTCAGAAATGAAGAATTGAGGGGAAAACAACCAACCAGTAGTGGTACCTGATCATAAAACCAGGTGAAGTGAGGACCAATGGAAAGTCCAAACTTTACCGGTACAATAACCACTTATGTACTTAATCCTGAATTGTACCCTACATATTTAAGATATTTAAAAAAAAAATTACTCTCAAAAGAAAAGAATGAAAATATTTAAGAAATTCCCCTCAAAGAGCATAAATTAAAGACCTAATTACTATACTTGTCTTATAAGGAATACCAAATGGTCTAAGCTAGATACTCAGAATAATGAAGATGCTTCAGTTATACTCTAGCATCTATAATATGATAGTTTTGCGTAGAATTTTTTTCCTTTTTAATTTTTTTTCTATTTCAGATCCTATCTGTCTTTCCTCTTCTCGATTTATTGATGTGATTCATATTAGGTGAGAACATTAAAGACTTTTGAAAAAGTCCCCATCTTTTCTCAACCAAATATAATGATCCCTCCAGAGGTTTTACTGACTTTCATTTCCATGGAATATAGTCTTTTTTCATATATAATGTCAACTGATATTTTTATATACATATCCATCAATCAACCACACAGTCAATTCCTAATATACAGCAACTGGAATTAGAGATTCAGCATATGAATTTTGTAGTTAGATATGATAGAGCTGATGACATAAGGCAAGGAGAATTGAGAATCCTTAAAATTTTGAATTTGTGAAGAAGATAGAATGACCAGATAGAAATAGGTTTTGTAAAAATATATCTTTTATTTTAAAGATGAAGGGGTAAAATTTAGAATTAAGTATACAAGTGGACATCACACAGGTAAAGTTAGGGGTTCCCCTTGGTCCCTACTTTGCCTAGTTTAAGATCAGATAATCTTATTGATGTTGTGTCTCCAATCCCATACCAGCAGTATCCCACTACTGCCAATCCCCTTCTTACAGTGTCATGGTAATAGTTCATAGTCCACTGATGAGTGAGAACATGTGGTAATCTGTTCTTTGTTTCTGCGATAGATCGCTGAGTACTATAGACTCAAAATCCATCCAAGTTGCTACAAAGTTCCTATATTTGTCCTTCTTTATGGCTGTGTAATATTCCATCATATAAATTTGTGACTTTTTAATATATTTTTCATTTTGTATATGTGGGGTACAATACAGGATTAGGTATACAAGTGGACATAATAAAGGTAATGTTTGGTCCTCCATTTCGTTCCCACTTTACCTTTTTTGAGATCAGGTACCGTTATTGTCCCCCATCAATATTCCACTACTACTGTCATTCCTTTCTTATACCTTTCTAATAGTATTATGGTAAATCTTCAGGGTCTGTTTATGAGTGACAACACGTGGTACTCTGTTCTTTGTTTCTGTGATAGATCCCTGAGTATTATAGACACTAAATATGTTAACAAAAAAGCCTTAAATGACAGATATCATATCAATAGTAGAGAGATTCCCTACCTTATTTCTTGTCTGCAGCAAGTATGTGAGAATATAAAACTTTTATTAATTAAATAATTATGCAAGTCCCTGCAGACAGGTTAGGTTTTGGTTGGAAAACAAAACCACTGATAAGTACAGGAAGCCATTTCTGTTCTTTCTGTGAATCTTTTCCTGAACTAGGCTTTGTGTGTCCTGCATGCACCCTGGTATCAGCAGTGACTCTTAACGCCCATCTCCCTTCTGCCTTTCCTCAGGAAGGTTTATGTCTTGGCCCACACTGAGGTTCCCTCACTTTACACAGTAATATGTGGCCGTGTCCTTTGAAGTTACAGAATGCAGTTGCAGGGATAATTAGTTGTTGACCTTGTCTATTGAGTTGGTGAGTCAACTCTTGAGGAATGGGTTCTATTTGGAGCTCCCACTATGATAGATTTCTCTAATCCACTCCAGTCCTTTTCCTTGGTGCTGGCAGATCCAGTGCCACAAGTAACCACTGCTGATGGAGTAACAATAGACAGCACAAATGAGGAAGGGGGTTTTGGAAGTCTTCCTCTTTCCTGGGCCCCACTGCTGCAGTTGCACGTGAAATAGGACACTTGTGGACAGAAAGAAACTCAGTGAGCCCTGTGCTCAGATACAGCATCCCAAACTTTCATGTGTGGATCCTTGAGACTCACATCTGGGAGTTGCCACCAGAAAGAGAAAGAACCTCCCAGGGGTGCTTCATGTTTTTTTGCATGAGTTTCATAACTCTCAGAATGTATTTCCCAGTGGGAGCAGGACCCAGAACATAGGTAAACCTGTGATGACTCCCTCTGCCTGTCCAAGTGAGAATTTGCATGTGGGAGGTGTCTTTGGATATAAACGAAAGGTATGAGATAGGCCCCAGTCTTCAGGCGTCACTCTGGAAAGAGGATGCTGGTTGTGCCCTCATAAACTCAGACCGTTTTTTAGAGAGATTTTTTTTTATTTATTTTTCTTTTTTTTTGTTTTAACTTTTAATTTTTTTATTATAAAGATGTAAGGTAAAATTTAGGGTTAGGTATACAAATGTTCATTATGCAGGTATCCTTGTTGATGAGGTGTGCCCCCCTCCCCTGGCAATTTCCCTCAACTGCCAATCCCACCTCTCCATCCCCAGGAAGTCTCCCACTATAAGGGAAATGAGTCAAGAACTGTTCTAAAGGGTATGGTTAGGGAATTGAGTTTGGTCAAGTATGAAGGATGGCTTTACCTATATACTCCAAGCTTCCTTCATCTTAACGATTTTAATATAAGCACTCATACACCCATTGTCTTCAATATTGTCAATTTCCATTCAATTATGTGTGGGATTCAGGAAAATGTAACTATCACATTGAATTTAGAGAAAGCTGGATCAAATTCACTGTCTATCATCTTTATGAAAAACATCAGTCATATATATTTTAGAATAAAAATTCCATTTCTACATTAAAAGAGGAAAGTTTGTTAAAGAGGTGGAATTTAGTCTGTAAATTACCTAGGGGAATAACACCATCTAAAAAATACTAAGTCTACTGATCCATGAACACATGAACATGAAATTAATTTCAATTTATTTAGTTTTCATATTAATTTTAGTAATGATTTATAATTTTCACTACACAGTCTTGCCCTTATTTTGTAAAATTGTTCATGAAGAATATTATTACTATAATTAAAATTACAAGTTTTATGCTATGAATTAAAAATATTTATTTCATTTTTCAAGTTATGTACATTATTATTGTATAGAAAACTAATTGAATTTTATGTGTTTACAGGGTATTCTACAGCAGTAATTTTTGATAAGAATTACGTTTAAATTAGGTAATATTTCTGAATTTATTTATCTTATCTAATTTGTCTTTTCTATGTCATTTGAACTTCCATAAATTTTTTAGAAAGACCCTGTTTGTCTATTACCTCAAAGAATCCTGTTTCGATTCGTTTAGACTTCTGTTGAATCAACAGATAATTAGTGGAAAACAGACATCAAACTGATATTGAGATTTCTGATTGGGGACTGTAGCATTCCTAGATATTAATTAATTAATTAATTAATTTCAAAACAAATACTATAAAGTTTTAAGTTTTAAATGCTCTACACTCAAGGAACACCCATTTTGTAGGTGAACACGTTGGTTTGCTTTTTTCTCAGTGAATGCCACTTACCAAGGAGCAATGTGAATTGACTTTGTAAGAAGGTCTAAGAAGGGAATTAGATGGTGATTCTTCAAAACTCTCAGGGATAGTCAGACATTTTTATTTCCACATACATTTTATGATAAAATGAACTTGTGTTAGGTTTTTCAAAAGACAATTCAGGAACGAGACTGTATTAGTCAGGGTTCTTCATAAAGACTGTACCAGTGGGAGATAGATGATAGATAGATAAATAGATAGATAGATTGATGATAGATAAACAGATGGTAGATAATTGATAGATGATGAATAAATGATGATATGTAGGTTGATGCTAGATAGATTTTAGATAGACAGATTATAAGTAGATGATAGACAGATGGTGGATAGATATATAGAGGATAGAGAGATAGACAAATAGAGGTGAAAGAATGTATTAGGAGAATTAGCAAATATGATAGTGGAGTCCGAAAAGTTCCATGATAAACTGTGTGAAATGTAGAGGAACAAAGAATTGTGTAGCAATTCCTCAGACCCAATGAAAAAGCCTGAGACCCAGAGAAACAGTTTGAAACCAAAGACATGAAAACCCAGTAAGAAAAATATTGTACAAAGATACTATGGAATTTTATTCAGCTTCTAAAAAGAGGAAAATTCTGAATTTGCAACAATATGGATGGGACTGGAGGATATTATACTTAACAGAAAAAGCCAGATGCACAAATACAGATGCTACATGAACTCATTTAAATGTAGATTATAAATTATTCAAATTCTTGCAAGAAGAGTAGAATAGTGGTCCTCATGGCTTAAGAGGAGTAAGTAGAAAAAATATTATCAAAGGATATAATGTTTCAGTTTTACAGATTGAATGAGCTACAGAGATTCAATGTACAAAACATTAGTATAGTTTTCAGTACAACATTGTAAACTTGATCTTTGTTAGATAGATCTTAAGTGTTCTGATCACATATGCACACAATAAGTACAAGAAATGAAATGGTAACTCTTTGAGATGATAGATATATTACTTACCTTGATTATGCTGAGCAGCCTACCATGTATTTGTAGATCAAAACATCAAGTGGTGTGCCTTCAGTATATAGAATTGTATTTGTCAATTAGACCTCAATAAAATAAGCAAATTAAACTTACTCTTAGAATGAAAAGGTGAATACTTCTACTTCAACACATTTTTCCAATAAAAATGAGAGAATATGAACAGAAAAATTTTTACAAGGATATTTATAAAATGTTTCTTTACGATATTCATGATATCCATAAAATTCAAACAAATTTTTTGTACATCAACATAAAAGTAGATAAACATGTTGCTATATATTACACAATGGACTGAATCAAATATGAAATATCTATGAAACCTTGATACAGTACATTGTATGCATGAACCACAAAAGTAGAAAAAGTAGATGCTTACCCAAAAAAAGCCTATAATGCATTATTTAATTCATAGAATTCAGAACAGAAAAATATCTATATCAAGAGAAATAAAACAACATGTTCTTACACATGAGAGGACTGGAAGCAATTATGAGGCTATTGTTGAAGTGAATAACTTGCTTCTCATTCTAATTTAGGTGTTGGTGGCAACTCTGTTTACATTTGCCAATATTCTCTAACTGTAGATTAAAATTCATGCATTATTGCTTATATAGAGTTTTGTTTCCTTAAAAAATGAAGAAATAGAGGAAATATATTAAAAATAATTGAATAATTAATATGAAAATGAAATCCAAAACATGAACATTAATGCTATGCAAAGTAATACATTACATTCAATAATAACTTTGAGAAGTAAATTTTAGAAATCATAAAGATAAGGGTGATATCAAAAAATGAAAAATAAACACCTATTTCACAGAGAAAAAAATGTGTAAAGAAACATGTGAAACATACTGTATTTTTAGTTACTGCACATTTCAAACCATTCATAAAACATTTTACCTTTTTTTTTGGTATTTGCTGCAAATGTCTATTGTAAAAATATAACTGGGAACAAACATTGAGAAATAATACTAATTCAGAGTATGTGTTCTAAGATTGGATGTTTTTCAAATGGTTGGTCCAATTATTAAATCTGAAATCTCCTTATGTTTTAAAGTAGTATTTATTGAGAGAACAGAAAAGTTCCCACAGTGGGAGGGGACCAATGGAGGTTGCCCTAAACTGAAATTTCTACTAGTACCCTGAATTTTCATCTGCTCCTAGATAAATCAATTTTAAGATATGTTTTAGAAAAATGATATCTGATATGAAAAAAATGAAAAATATGAAATATGTGATGCACTAAGAAGACCCTTGGAACAAGGGGACGATCTCATCCTTATTGGATTTTGATATTTTAATTGTTAAAATTGTTACTTTCATGTTATGTTTAAAACCAAAGCAATGCACAATGAATTGAAGTGTGACATTTATGGTTTGGAATAACAACAGGTAGAGGATGGTGAAAAGTCTGCAATCCTAAAGAGATCAGGGGGATTGAGAGAGAGAGAGAGAGAGAGAGGAGAGAGAGACTTACTTCTGGTGATGTGCCATGTAGATATATAACACACAAGAAGGAAGGGTGTTCATGTCATGGAACTATTCACAGAAGCCTACAAGAGGGAGGGGAGAGGGAGAGCACCTCAAAATGGGATAATCAGATCTAAAAAGGAAGAAAAAGTTCATGACTTCGGAACAATTTTAAAAAATAGTATTTAACAAAGTATTGAAAATTGACAAATATTGGTTGGTTGTATGTTATTTATAGGTAACCAAGAGACATTATGGTTTATACGTAAAATGTGGAATAATTAAACCAAGTAATTAACATCTTAATAAACTCAAATTCATATTACATTTTGTGTTAAGAATATTTAAAATTTACTTACATCTATTTTGAAATAAACAATAAACTGTTTGTAAGTGATGAAATAGAAATCAACTCATGTAAACAATGGACAATAATTAAAATTATTAATTTCTCCTCTGACTTCTGTTTAGTTCATTAATACCTTTAGGTATTGGGGACTTATTTGATAATAATTTATGTAAATTAGTAATATAAATAGCTACACATTTAGGCAAATGTTTTTGCACCAATAAATATTGCTACAGGAATACATTTATATCCTCATAGCTATGTAGTGACTGATATTAGTAGATGTTAATAATTGATGTTATATTTTCTCAAAGGATAAGTGTAAATAATTGGAAACATTGTTTCTTGAAAGTATAGATGATAAGGATTGATAACAATAAAGAAATAATAAATAGCAATAATAAAATATAACAATGTATAGGATTTCACAATCCTGAAAACAAAAGACTAATTTATTCAGTGGAAAAGGAAATCCTCCTTCTGCACCTGCTCTGGGGAATTACTCTATTATTCTGTGAGTCCCGAGTGCGCCTGGTGGAGATTAGCCCCCCTGCAAGGACGTTTGTGTGTAGGCTCACACTGATGTCCCCTCACTGTATGTCTGGCACAGTAATTCACAGCTGTGTTTTTGGGTCTCAGACTGTTCATTTACAGATGGGCGATAGTTCTCAAATCAAATAGTTTCTTCAGAAGGTAAATTTGCCTTTCACAGATGCAGTGTATTCTGCTGTCCCAGTGTTAGCTTTATTTTCAATAAAACCGAGCCATCCCAGCCCCTTTCTTGGAGCTTGGCATACTCAGCTTATATAATAGGTCATTGAAGAGAAACCCACATCATTCCCAATACAGTCTCAGGGACCCCACAGTCTGTCTCTGTACTCCTCTAGACTCCACCAGTTGCACCTAACACTGGACACATACAGACACAAAGGCAACGTTGATAAGAGAGGAACACACACAGAAATACACATTCATATAGAGATGCCTCCAATTTATCCCAATTGTTACCTGGTCCAAACATCATGGTGCATCCTCTTTGTTAACTCCTGTGATCAAATGTAAACAGCCAAGGAAAGTTTGATGGCAAGATGGCAACGGAATGGGTGTCTGCAAGGGTAAGTGTCCATAAAGTCAGTGGTCATAAGTAGGTGTGTACAGGTGAGTGATTGAAAGTCCATCTGAGGGGATACTCGGGATCAACCACCAAAGGCTCCCCTCCAGATGTAGCTGCAACCCACTGTAACCCTGAGCTTGGAGTATCCACCATACAGGATCATCTGCCATTCTTGAGAGTCTCATGGGAAGAAGCATAAGAGACCAGTTGACCCTTAGCACCTGGCTCCTTGCCCACACCATCACCTGCAGCAGTGGGTCGGGCATGGGCAGTGGGAGCAGTGGAGATGGCACTGGGAGGAAATCTGGAGCTGAGCACCACTGCTGGTGAGATGCTGACCCCATCCTTTTCTCTGTCCGAAGATGGGCAGAGACACACGTTGTCCTACCCAGCTTTGTTCAGTCTCCAATCAGAGATCTAGAATTGATCTCTTCAACCTCTAATATAGACCATTACTGGACCAGACAGGAAACTCCAGATGCAGACAATGAGAGATAGATGCCCCAACCCCGTGCTGGAACAGGCACATCTGATCTGAATGGTAGACATGACAGTAGCAGTGGCAGAAGTGGACGAGTTGGTGGAATCCGGATCTGATTCACCCATCTCTCACAACAGTTTATGGGGTGTCTGATGCACACTACTTTTGACCTGATCAGCCTGCTCCAATCGTGGAGAGGAGAGTCTGGAGACCAGACCTAGCTCCTCATCACAGTGGGAGCCAAAAAACAGCAACAATACTTGGAAAAGGGATCTGAAGTTCCAGAAACAGCCACAGAGTGTCTTTCTCTCTCTTTCTTTCTCTATTTCTTTCTTTCTTTCTTCCTTTTTCTGTTCATGTTTTTGCTCATTTTTGGTTTTGCTTTTTTTTTTCTTTTGATATATACACATATTTTGGTTTTTTGTTTGTGTTTGGGTAGTTTTGAGGGCAAGTGTGTTATCAGGATGTTTTCTATTTTTATGTTTCTATATTTTTGTGTCTTTCTTTTTGCTTTTGTTTTTTCTTTGTTTATTTGTTAGATGGTGTGACTGTTTTCCTTCTTCTTCTCCTCTCTCTTTGTCTTTCTTTCATCTCCATTCTCCCTTTTTCTGTTGTTTTCCTCTTTCTCATCTCATTTTGCTTTCAGGGAATATACAAATGCTTCCACTATATGGACAGATTGCAAGATAGTGGGAGTCGGTTGCACAGGACCCACAAACAAATCAGTGGATTCTGTGATCTTCAGATAAGTTCTGAACCATAGCCCCCACATCAATTGTTAATGAAATCTCAATACTGTGAAAAGCTCAGACCTCCATCCCCAGTCTTACTTCAAAAATTGGACAAATACAGAGGTATCTACATAATGAATAATACAGGATTGAGTAAACAGAAGTGAGAGCTACCCCCCCCAACACTTAACAATGGAATTAAAGATGGGGGAAAGGACAGGAATGCTGACACAAATGAAGAACAATCAAAGGAGGACCACAGGTCCGATTAAGACACCAGGGAAACAGCACCTGAGAATATAGACTTCTGAACTCTAAGAATGAAGAGTCCATAGAAGTACTGGGCTCAAACCACAAACACAGATATCAAGATATTAATAGAGAGAATGGGTAGAAATGAGGAGACAAGAGAAAAGAATGAAGAAAATGGTAACTAACATGATGGCAATATAGAACACAGAAAATGATGTAAATAACAAACTGAAAAGAATGGAAAGCTAAATTAACTAAGCAGAAGAATGAATCTCAAAGCTTGAGGACCAAATATGGAACTATCACAAACTGTTAAAAACATAGAAAAGAAGTTTAAAAAGACAGAACAGAGCCTCCAAAAGATGTGCAATTACATCAAGAGCCTGAAACTATAATTAATTGGCATTCCTGGGAAAGATAGAGAAACATAGATCACCCTGAAACAATCATTCCATGAAAGTATCCAAGAAAACTTCATCCCAATCAGAGACATGCCCATTCAAGCACAAGAGATTCAGAGAACTCCTGCGAGGCAACAATTGAAAAGACAACCTCTAGAAATATAGTGATTCACTTACTTAAAGTAGGTATAAAACAAAAAGTTCTAAATGCAGCAAGAGAGAAATATAAGACTATGTACCAGGGAAGACCAATTATAATATCAGTAGACTTAGCCACAGAAACACTGAAGCCTAGAAGTGATTGGAGTTCAATCTCAAAAGTTCTCAAAGATAAACAATTCCAACCCAGAATTTCCTACCTGGATAAGCTAAACTTCATCAAAGATGGAAACTTAAAATACTTCTCAGACATTCAATCCCTAAGATTTTGTGCTGCTTCCAGAAAAGCTCTCCAAAATTGATTATGAAACTCTTAAACACAGAAGAAAGAAAAAAAGGACCACCATCCTCCCATGAATGTAGAAAAAAGATTGAAAACATATATGTATCAACCCCCAAATAAAAAAAATCCAACAAACAAGCAAAAATAGCAATTACAAACTCTATAAGAACCTCATGACTGGAATAAACTCTCACATCTCAATAATTAGCCTAAGCTTTAGTGGACTAAGTACATCAATGAAAACACACAGAATGACAAATTGGATGAAAATACATGAAACAACAATATGCTGTCTCCAGTAG
Organism: Cephalopachus bancanus; assembly: GCA_027257055.1. NCBI lineage: Eukaryota > Metazoa > Chordata > Mammalia > Primates > Tarsiidae > Cephalopachus > Cephalopachus bancanus. Next base: position 39,717 of record JAPVLO010003348.1, on the reverse strand, counting down.
TCACATTTCACAAAAATGGACATACACAGACTCAAAGCTAGAGGATGGAAAACAAATTTTCAGGTGAACAGAACACAAAAGAAGATGGGAGTAGAGATATTAATCTCAGACAAAATATCCTTTAGCTATCAAATATTAAAAATGACATAGAAGGTACCACATAATATAAAAGGTTCAAATTATCAACAGGAGATATTCATCCCCCCAAAAATCCACCTAACTTAGGTGCACCAACTTTTAAAAGCAGATCTATGTAAACTAAAAATATTTATTTACTCTAACACTATCATAGGTGGATATTTAAATACCCCACTAGCAACCATAGGTAGATAATTGAGGCAAAAAAAAAATCAACAAGGAAATCTGGAACCTCAACTTGAAGCTTGACCAAATGGACGTAATAGATAACTACAGAACTCTCTGCCAAAAACCACAGAATGTACATTCTGCTCATTACCAAATGAAACATAGTCAAAGGTTGACCACATCCTGGGCCATAAATCAAGCATAAGCAAATTCCGTAAGATCGAAATACTGCCCTGTCCTTTTTGGATTACAGTGGAATAAAATTAATTATCAACATCCACAAAGCTCTCCAAAATGCACGAAGACATAGAGGCTAAACAGTATGGTGCTGAACAACTCCTGCATTGATACAGAAATCAAAACAGAAATTTAAAAATTTCTGGAAACAAATGAAAACAAAGACACTTTTTGCCAAAACTTCTGGGATACCATGAAAACAGTACTGAGAAGGGAATTAATTATTTTATTAACACACATTAAAAAATGGATAGACAACAATTTAATAGCTTAAAAAAATCACCCAAGCCATCTTGGAATATATGACCACCAAAACCCTAACTTGAGCACAAGAATCCAGATCATCAAAGTAAAAGCCAAAACACAGGACAAAGAAAAATATCATAGGAAAAAACAACAACAACAAAAAAAACTTGGTTCATTGAAAGGAAAAACAGAATTGAGAATCTCCCAGTCAGCATAATCAAGAAAAAGAGAGAAAGTCCAAATAAACACAAAAAATGCAAAAGATCAAATCACAACAGGTACTAAGAAATACAAAAAATTATCAGAGATTATTATGCACCTGAATCAAAACAAACTAGAAAACCTAAGTGAAATGGAAGAATTTTTTAACATCACAAAACTTTTCAAGTTTAAAGCAAGAAGACACCAACACATTAAATAGACCAATAACAACCCAGGATAGTGACTCCATCATGATAAAGCTAACTACAAAATAATACATAAGACTAGACGACCTTCCAGTGAAGTACTCCAAAACATACATGGGCAAGCTTATACCAATCCTACTGAAAATATTAATATAATTTGAGAAAGATAGGGCCCTCCCCAAATCATTTTAAGAAGCCAACATCACACTGATACTCAAACTGGGTAAAGATCAAACAAATAAAGAGAATTATAGGCAAATATCCCTAATGAACAGAGATGCAAAAATACTCAACAAGATTCTAGCAAATTGGATTCAATGACACATCTCAAAAATCATCCACCATGAACAAGTAAGCTTTATTCCCAGAACGCAGGGCAGGTTCAACATACCTAGACTCTTAAATGTAATTAAATACACCAACAGATGAAAAAATAAGAATTGAATGATTATATCACAAGCACAGAAAAAATTTTAATAAAATTCAGCAGCTCTTCTTGATTAAAAACCCATGAAAAACTATGCATAGTGGAACATACTTCAAAATAGTAAGAGCCGCCGGGTCGGTGGCTCAGCCTGTAATCCCTTGCCTTTGGAGGCTGAGTGACTGGATTGCCTGAGCCCGCAGGTTCAAGACCTGCCTGGGCAACTTGGTGAGACCTTCATCTCTACAATAAATAAAAAAAAAAATTAGCTGGTGTGGTAGTACGCACCTGTAGTTCCAGCTACTTGAAGGCTGAGATGGAAGGATCACCAGAGCCCAGCAGGTCGAGGTTGCGGTGGCCAGGAGCAGCCACTGCACTCCAGCCTGGGTGACAGAGTGAGACTCCAACTCAAAAAAGAAAAAAATAGTAAGAGCCATCTATGATAAACCCAAAGAAAACATATTGCTAAATTGACAGAAATAGAAATCATTTATCTTGAAAACTGGGAGAACAAAAGTTTGTCAACTTTCAACCCTTTCAATCAACATAGTGTAAAGTACTGGGTAGAGCAACCAGACAAGTGAAGGAAATCATGAATATTCATATATGAAAAAAGGAAATCATGTTATTGCTCTTTGCTAGTGACACGATCCTATAACTTGAAAACCAAAGACTTAATTGATGCTACAGAAAATTCCACCCTATGACCACAGAAGCATACTCTAAGATCGACCTCATACTTGGCCATAAATCAAGCATAAACAAATTCCATAAGACTGAAATTTTGTCATGCACCTTCTCAGATCACAGTGGATTAAAAATAAATATTGACACCAACAGAGTTCCCCAAAACCCACAAAGACATGGATACTAAAGAGCATGATGATAAGCTACTCCTGGGTCAACATGGAAATCAAAACACAGATGAAAAGATACCTGGAAACAATTGAAAATGAAGAAACATCTTAACAAAATCTCTGGGATGCCATGAAAGCAGTAGTAAGAGGGGAATTCTTATCTCTACAAATGCACATGAAGAAAATGGAAAGATCACCAGTTAGCAGCCTAAAAAGTCATGTAAGGAAGCTGGAAAAGCAAGAGCATCAAAACCCTATCTTCAGCAGAAGAATCCATATCATCCAAATAAAAGCCAAAATCCGGAACATAGAAGACAAAAAGATAATACAAAAATTCAGTAAAACCAAAAGCTGGTTCTTTGAAAGGATAAACAAGATAGATGGTCCCCTAGCAAGACTGACCAAAGAAAGAGAGAGAAAACCCAATAAACACAATCAGAAACACAAATGATGAAGTTACATCTGACCCTGAAGAAATACAAAGGATTATCAGAAAAACTATGTGCACTTTTATGGAAACAAACTTGAAAACCTAAAGGAAATGGAGGACTTTCTGACATCACACAAACTCCCTAGTTTAACCAAGAAGAAATCAAGACCCTAAATAGAGCCAAAAAATTTTCAGGAAATTGACTATGTCATAATAAAACTACCTACAAACAAAGCCCCAGAGCAGATGGCTTTCTAGCAGAATTCTACAAGACATACAAGGAGGAACTGACACTAATCATACTGAAAGTATTCCAGGTGATTGAGAAAGATGGAACTCTCCCCAAATCATTTTATGAAGCTAGCATCACATCGATACCCAAGCCAGGTAAAGACCCAACAAAGAAAGAGAACTACAGGTCAATAATTTTGATGAATATTGTTGCTAAAATTCTCAACAAGATCCTAGCAAACCGGATTCAACAACACATCTCAAAAATCATCCACCACGACCAAGTAGACTTCATCCCTGGGATGCAAGCCTGGTTCAGCATTCATAAGACCTTAAACATAATTAAATACATCAACAGACATAAAAACAAAAAATACATGATTATATCATTAGATGCATTTAAAGCTTTTGATAAAATCCAGCACCCTTTCCTTATAAAACCCCTCTAACATCTAGGCATACATGGTACATACCTCAAAAAAATAAGACCCATCTACAGAGAACTTACAGCCAGCATACTGCTAAACAAACAGAAATTGCAACCATTTCCCCTGAAAACTGTAACAAGACGAGGATGACCACTCTCACCCCTCCTGTTCACCATAGTTTTGGAAGTTCTAGCTAGAGCAACCAAAGAAGAGAAGCAATCAGCCATATCCAAATAGGAAAAGAGGGAGTCAAGTTATTCTCTTTGCAGATGACATGATACTATATCTTGAAAACCCAAGAGAATTTGCCAGAAATTTCCTTGCACTGGGAAAGGACTTGGGAAAGTCTCAGGGTATATGGTGAATGTGTAAAAGACAATTGTATTCTATACATCAATAATAAAACAAACAGAAGACCAAATAAAAAGCAAAATTCCATTCACAATAGTCACACACACAAAATGAAGTACCTTGGCATCTTCATAACCAGAGATGTGAAAGATCTTTTCAATGAAAACTGCAAAACATTGCTCAAAGAAATAAAAGATGACGCAAACAAGTGGAAAAATACTCCGTGCTTTTGGATTGGAAGAATCAACATTGTTAAGATGTCCACTCTATGTAGAGTAATCTACAGATTTAATGAAATACCCATCATATTGCCACCAACATTCTTCTCAGACCTAGAAAGAACAATACAGGAATTCATAAGAAAACAAAGCCGAACAAGAATAACCAAACAATCCTAAGGAAAAAAGAAAAAAAGAAAAAAAAAAAGAAAAGAAAAGAAACAGGAGTATCATACTCCCGGAATAGAAACTTTATTATAAAGCTACAATAATCAGTCTGGCATTGGTACAAGAACAGGCATATAGAGCAATTGAATAGAATTGAGAAGCAAGATTTCAATTTCTCAACCAATTCATCTTTGACGAAGCCTCAACCACCAACCAATGGGGAAATGATAACCTATTCTGCAAATGGTGCTGGGAAAACAGAATGACCACATGCAGAAGGTTCAAACAGGACCCCTACTTATCCCTATACACAAAAATCAACTCTAAATGGATCAGAGACCCAAATATAAAGCTTCAAACTATAAGAACTTTAGAAAATGCAGAAGACACTCTTATGGAAATTGGAACTGGCAATCAATTCATAATCAAGTGCTCATGCCAAAAGAGATAAGATAGACAATTGGAACCCCATCAAACTTAAAAGCTTCTGAAAAGCAAAATAAATCATTAAGAGTGCATTGAGACAGTACACAGACTGGGAATAAAATTGCGAAATGCATGTCTGACAAAGAGTTAACATCCAGGATCCACAAGGACCTCAATTGTGGTGTAAAGAAAAAAAGAAAAGAAAACAAATAGCTCCATTAAAAAGTGGGCAAAAATATGAATAGACAGTTCTCAAAAGAAGACATGCAAGCAGCCAACAGAAACATGAAAAAATGGCCAGCCTCACTAGTAATCAAAGAGATGCAAATTAACACTACACTGAGATACCACCTTACTCTAGTCAGAATGGTCATCATCAATAACTCGAAAAATAACAGATGCTGGAGTGGATGTGATGAAAAGGGAACACTTCTGCACTCTTGTTGGGAGTATAAGCCAGTAAAGTCTCTGTGGAAAACAGTTTGGCGATTCCTAAAAGTTCTAAAAACCAAACTTTCATATTATCGCTGTCCCCCTACAGGGAGTATACCTGGAAGAACTCAAATCACTCTATCAAAAAGATACCTACACATGTATGTTTTTCATAGCATTGTTCACAATAGCAGCAACATGGAACCAACTGCGTTTCCTATCAAAAGAGGACTGGATAAAAAATGTGGTACATATATACAATGGAATATTACACAGCCGTAAAGAAGGCCAAAATCGTAAACTTCCCAGCAATCTGTATGTAATTAGAGTCTATAATACTGAGTCATATTTCACAGAAACAGAGAATTGAGTATCACATGTTCTCACCCAAAAGTATATCATGAAAAATTACCATAATACTATAATAAAATGATTGATAGATTTGAGAAACTGTGGGGGATGGGGGAGAGAGATGGGGAGGTGGGAGTGAAAGTTGTCAAAATCTGCCTAGGGAAGATAGACACAACTCCTCAACAAGGGTAAATTCACAACGAATATTTTTGTACCCAACCCTGAATTGTACCACAGAATCTTATTTATTTATTTATTTTTGAGTTGGAGTCTCACTCTGTCGCCCAGACTGGAGTGCAGTGGCCGCTCCCGGCGACCGCAGACTTGACGTGCTGGGTTCCGGCAATCCTTCCACCTCAGTCTTCCAAGTAGCCAAAATTACAGGCGTGTGCTACCATGCTTGGCTAATTTTGATTTTATTGTAGAGATGAGGTCTCGCCTGCCCAGGCGGGTCTCCAACACGCGGGCTCAAGTAATCCACTCACCTCAGCCTCCCAAAGGCACGGGATTAGAGGCTGAGCCACTGAGCCCGGCTTCAGAGTGACAGTTTTTTAAAATAAAAAATTAAGTTAAAAAAAAAAAAGAAAACCTAAGAGCAAGTGTTGAAAAATTTTCTTGCACTGATAAGGACTTTGGCAAAAATCTCTGGATAAAAAATAAATGTGAAAAAGACAGTCATAATCTCATAATCTTATACTCAACAATAGCCAGAGAATCAAATAAAAAGCACAATTTCACTCACAATGACAGCAAAAATAAAATGAAATATCTTGGCACATTTCTAAGCCGAGAATTGAAAGACATTTACAAGGAAAACTACAAAATACTGCTGAAAGAAATCAATGAAGTCACAAACGGATGGAAAAATATGCTATGCTCATGGATTGGAAGGATTAATTTTGTTAAGATGTCAGTCTTCCCTAAAGCAATCTACAGATTTAACACTTTTATTTATGAAATTTCCTACATCATTCTTCTCAGGCCTGGAAATTGCAATACAAAAATTCATATGGAAATTTAAATGACCATGAATAGCTAAAACAATGCTCAGTAAAAGAAACAGAGAGGAAGGTATCACAATCTAGACATTAAGCTTTATTGTAAAGATACAATAATAAAAAAAACCTAGTACTGGTACAAAGACATACATCTAGTCAAATGGAACAAGGTAGATATTCTGGAAGCAAAATTTCAATTTCTCAGTCAATTCATCTTTGACAAAGTTTCCAACAGCATCTACTGGGGAGAGGAGAGATTTTTCAGTAACTGATGCTAGGAAAACTGCACATGCAGAAAATTAAAATAAGTCCCCCACTTATCACCATATACATAAGTCAACTTTAAGTGGATCAAATGTAAAATGTAAAACCTCAAACTATAAAAACCTTAGAAAATTCGGGAGAAATGCTTATGGAAATTGGAACTGGAAACCAATTCCTGAACAAAACTCCAAGTGCCCATGCAATAAGACATAAGATAGACAAGTGAGACCTCATCAAACTGAAAGCTTCTGCAAAGCAAAATAAACCATCAAGAGAGCTGCAAGACAGTACACAAAATGAGGGAAAATGTTTGTCAAGTATTTATACGGTAAAGACCGAAATCCAGGATATAAAATAAACTTAAATGTGCCTATAGGAAAAACAAAAAACAGACAGCCCCATTATAACGTGGGCAAAAGATATGAATAGACATTTCTTATAAAAAGATATATGTGCAGGCAACAGATACATGAAAAAATACTGAGCCTCACCAATCATCAAAGAAATGCAAATTAAAACCACACTGAGATAATATCTAACTCCATTCAGGATGGCCATTATCAATAACTAAAAAAACAACAAATGCTGTAGAGAATGTGGGGAAAAAGAAACACTTCTACACTGTTAGAGTGCAAACAAGTACAGCCTCTGTGGAAAACAGTGTGGCAATCACTAAAAGATCTACAAATTGATTTTCCATATGACTCAGCTATCACCTTTCTGAGAATATATCCAGAGTAAGTCAAATCATTGTACAAAATAATACCTGAACATGCATGGTTATTGCAGCACTATTTACAACAGCAAAAAAATGGAACAAAAAATGCTACCAATCAAAAGTAGACAAAAAAAGGTACATATGCATGATGAAATATTATTCAGTCATAAGGAAGAACAAAATAATGAACTTTACAGCAACTTGGATGCATTTAGAGTCTATAATGCTAAGTTATGTGTCACAGAAAAAAGGAATTTATACCACATTTTATCAATCTTAAGCAGACTCAAAAAAATATCATAATACTCTAAGAAAGGGATAAGCAGCTGCAGGACTCTGGCAGGTGAGATGGGAAAAAACATGTTAGTAATGGTACCTGATCTCAAACCAGGCAAAGTGAGAGCCAAAGTCAGGGCCAAACTTTACTTGTACTATGAACATTTGTATAGTCATTCCTTAATTTTACCCTACATCTTTAGAATTAGCTAAGTAATTAATTGCAAAAAATTAAACAACCAGGTATGGAATGGCTTCCCTGAGCTTCAGGGGATGGAGGGGCTGGCTTAATTAGCACACAGAGCACGTTATTTGCATGCCCTTCTGCCCTTAGGGGCAGAGAAATCGTGTCTCTGGGTGAGGGTCTTCCCCAAGCTCAGAGAGACAAGCACTCTCTGTGTGAAAGCAATTTCTCTAGGAGGCTGATTTGTATAAATGCAGAGTAATTGCTGTGTTTTTTGTCAAAAACTGCCATCATTTATTTAAGTAAATTGAGTTTTCTTTTTTTTTTTTTTTTGAGTTGGAGTCTCACTCTGTCACCCAGACTGGAGTGCAGTGGCCGCTCCCGGCCACTGCAGCCTCGACCTGCTGGGCTCTGGTGACCTTCCGCCTCAGCCTTCCAAGTAGTTGGAACTACAGGCGCACACTACCACGCCCGGCTGATTTTTTGATTTATTGTAGAGATGAGGTCTCACTGCCCAGGCGGGTCTCGAACCCGCAGGCTCAGGCAATCCACTCACCTCAGCCTCCCAAAGGCGCGGGATTACAGGCTGAGCCACCGAGACCGGCTGTAAATTGAGTTTTCAAATCTGAGTCACATATATGGTAAAAAAAATTCATTCTCTTTGAACATGGAAGGTATTTCCCTGCTCCCTTGTCAAGATGCACCTGGGCAGAAGTTATTCACCATCTCCAGCACTTCTCAGCTGGTGTCCAGTGAGTAATGCAGGGAAATCTCTTCTGTATTTTCAAGATATAACTAGGGTGCATTGTACTTTATTGACAAATTTATTTAGAACAGTGATAGTGTAAAAAGAAGAGGTATACAAGATAGAAGGCAGATCGATGTGCATGTGACAAATGTTATCACTCTACCTTAGAAATGATAAGAAATTGGCAACACAATTATTTCATGCATTTTACTAATTACATTTATATATTTCATTGTTGATTATAAACATGCTACATATTCATTGTAGTAAATGCATAGAATAAAGACAAGAAAATTAAATAGAAAATTTTAAAAATAATTTAGATAGTAGATTTCTGGCAAGATAGCAATGGTCAAGTTGGACTGTAAGAGTCTCCATAGAGGGTGGCTACTTCAGCCGGTTCCATGCACCTTGCCACAACTGCCACTTCCTCCGCAAAAGGTGGCTGGTGCAGCTGGTTCCACACACTGCACTGCTGCCATTGCCAACTCTGAAAAAGGTGAATGCTGCAGTCGGTTACATGAACCATGCTGCCACCACCAGTGCATGGCCTTTGGCTCCTGGCCCTGAGGAATTCTGAGCTACCTTGCCAGCTATGCCACCCTGCCCTAGGCCACAAGGTGCCACGCTGACCTGCAGTGCCCAGCTATCTCAATACTCCAGTCTCCCCTGGCTTGGCACCTAGCCATGGCAGGCCTGGAGATCAACTGGAGCACTGAGTCTGAAGAGTGGAGAGAGAGGAACAGGGAAGACCAGGGAGCAGGCCCATCCCTGGTGAAGACACACCCACTGTAGTTATTCACTCTGTCCCAGGACCAGGCAGAGAGCTGCATCTACCTGCCCAGCTCTGCCAAGCTCTGCCCAGCCTCCAACTTGGGACCTAAGTCAGTGCATCTGTCTGTTATTACTCTTACTCTTGTCACTCTCCACCTTCACTCTCTGTCATTCATTTCTTTGTCTTACTTCATTTTGATTTCTGGGAGCAAAATTATCCCCCACTGCATGGGTAGATTCCAAGGCAGTGGGACGGGCATTGCAGGGCACCCATACACCTGTGAATACTGGAATCTTCAAATAGATTTTGAATCACAGTTTACCCCTCAATTAAATCTCAAAACTGCAGAAAAATACAGCCCCCAAACCACAAACCAGCTTCAGAAGTGAACAAAGTGATAGGATTCACATAAGGAAGAATAGAAGATTGGGGAAAAAGCAGTAAAAGCACACCTGGCATTCCTGAACCACAGAATTAAAGAAGGAGGGGAGAAAGGAAAAATTTGGGATAAAAAATACTCAAATGAAGAAAAATCTAAAGAACAATATGGGTCTCACACAGACCCCTGGGAGGTCAGATACTGAGAAAACAGATTTTGGAATGCAAACAATGAAGAGATCCCAGAATGACTGGTCACAAACTACAGACCCAGACTTCAAAACATTAATAGAGAGAATAAAAAGAATTAAAGAAAGACAAGAGGAAAATAAAAGGAGTTGTTAACTGAGATAACAGCTGTAAAGAATACTGTGATAGAAATAAATAGCAAACTAATAAGGATAGAAAACAGAATGAGCCAAGCAGAAGAAACAATCTTGGAGCTTGAGGACCAAAATATGGAACTAACACAAATTGTCAAAAACATAGAAAAGCAGCTTCAAAGACAGAACAAAACCTTCAAGAGTTGAACGATTATTTCAAGAGACCAAATCTAGGAGTAAATTGACTGCCTGAGTCAGAAAGAGAGACAGAGAGCCATATTGGATCAGACATTCTATAAAATCATTCAAGAAAACCTCCCTCATCTGATCAGTGATGTGAAAATTCAAACACAAGAGATTAAAAAAAACCTGCAAGACAACAAATGGGAAGACCAACATCCAGACAAATAATAATTCGCCTAAACAAAGTAGTTATAAGAGAAATAATACTAAAGGCAACATGAGAAGTAGGTCAGATTACCTAAAAGGGAAGACCAATTAGAGAAGAAGCAGATTTAGCTACAAAACACTTCAGGCTAGGAGACCATGGAGCCTAATATTCAAAGTTCTCAAAGATAAACAATTTCAACAGTAACCTACTCAGCTAAGCTAAGCTTCATCAGTGAGTGAGAAGTAAAATCATTCCGAGACATTAAATCCCTACGATCTTACACTGCCTCTAGACCACCTCTACAAGAAACTCTTAAGAAAGTAATAAACACAGAAGAAAAGGAAAAAAGAACAAAAACGTTCTTCACAAGAGTGCAGAAAAAAGATTAAAAACACATATGAATCAACCAAAAATCAAAAGAAAGACAACATACTGGAACAACAACAGCTTTATAAGAACCTCATGACAAGGATTAAACTCTGACATTTCAATAATTAACCTGAATGTGAATGGATTAAATGCACTATTGAAAAGATATAGAATGACAAAATGGATAAAATGTTATCATGCAATAGTAAATTGTCTCCAAGAGACTCATCTCACAAGAAAGTGCACTCATAGACTCAAAGTAAGAGGATGGGAAGAAAATTTCAGGCAAATGGAACACACACAAAAAGCTGGAGTTGCAATCTTAATATCAGACAAAATACCTTTTAAGCTATCAAAAATTAAAAAGATACAGAAGTTCACTACATAATGATAAAAAGTTCAATCCATCAACAAGAAATATCCATCCTAAACATTTATGCACCCAAAATAGGAGCATCTAATTTCATAAAACAGCTGCTAGGCAAACTTAAAAAGATATGGACTATACACTATCATAGCTGGGGATTTTTATACTCCAGTCACAACCCTAGGCAGAACATCAAGATAACAAATCAGCAAGGAGATATGGAACCTAAGTGTGACTCTTGACCACATGTACTTAATGATACCTACAGAACACTCCACCCAAATACCATGACTATACGTTCTGCTCATTGCCACATGGAATGTATCTAAGATAGACCACATCTTTGGCCATAAATCAAGCATAAAAATATTTCATAAGACTGAAATTTGGCCATGCACCTTCTCAGATCACAGTGGAATAAAAATAAATATCAACACCAACAAAGTTCTGCCAAAACCCACAAAGACATGGACACTACATGTCATGATGATTAGCAACTCCTGGCTCAACATGGAAATCAAAACGGAGATTAAAAGATACCTGGAAACAAATGAAAATGAAGAAACATCATACCAAAATCTCTGGGCTACCATGAAATCAGTAGAAAGAGGGGAATTCATATCGCTACAAACCCACATGAATAAAATGGAAAAATCACAAGTTAAGAGCCTACCAAGTCACACAAGGAAGCTGGAAAAGCAAGACCATCAAAACTCTAACTTCAGCAGAAGAATCCCAGTCACCAAAACAAAAGCCCAATTCTGGGACATAGAAGTCAAAAGTTAATACAAAAAAAATCAATGAAACAAAAAGCTGGTTCTTTGAACAAACAAAGAGATGGTCCCCTGGCTAGACAGACCAAGAAAAAGAGAGAAAAAGCCTAACAACAAAACCAGAAACACGAAAGATGAAGTCACATCTGACCCTTAAGAAATACAAAACATTATCAGAGACTACTATGTACACTTGTATGGAAACAAACTTGAAAACCTAAGGAAATGCAGGATTTTCTGTCATCATACAACCTTCCTATCCTGAAACAAGAAGAAATCAAGAACCTAAATAGACCAATAACAATCCAGGAAATTGACTATGCATAAGAAAACTACCTAGAAAAAAAGACCTGGACCAGATGACTTTCCAGCAGAATTCTAAAGACATACAAAGATAAACGGATACCAATCCTAGTGACAGTATTCCAGGTGATTGAGAAAGACATCACATTGATACTCAAGCCAGGTAAAGATCCAACAAAGAAAGTGAACTACAGGTCAATAACTTTGATGAACATAGATGCTAAAATTCTCAACAAGATCCTAGCAAAACAGATTCAACAACACATCTCAAAAATCATTCACCACAATCAAGTAGACTTCATCCCTAGGATGCAATCCTGGTTCAACACTCATAAGACCATACACATAATTAAATACATCAACAGACATAGAAACAAAAGCTACATGATTATATCTTTAGCTGCAGAGAAAGCTTTTGATAAAGTCCAGCACCCTTTCCTGATTAAAAACCCTCTAACATCTAGGCATAGATGATACGTACCTCAAAAAAGTAAGACCCATCTACAGAGAACCCACAGCCATCATACTGCTAAACAAACAGAAATTGGAACCATTTCCCTGAAAACTGGAACAAGACAAGGATGGTCACTCTCACCCTCCTGTTCAACATAGTTTTGGAAGCCTTAGCTAAAGGAATCAGAGAAGAGAAGTTGATCAGAAGTATCCAAATACGAAAAGAGAAAGTCAAGTTATTTATCTTTGCAAACGACGTGATACTATATCTTGAAATCTGTCAAAAACCTTCTTGCACTGATAAAGGACTTGGCAACATCTCAGGTTCAAAATAAATGTGCAAAAGAAAATCACATTTCCATACACCAATAATAAACAAGCAGGAACTCAATAAAAAGCACAAATCCTTTTCACAATAGCCACAAAAAAATCAAATACCTTGGCATCTTACTAACCAGAGATGTGAAAGGCCTCTATGATGAACACTACAAAACACTGCTCAAAGAATCAAAGATGACACAATCTTGTGGAAAAATATTCCATGCTTCATGGATAAGAAGAATCAACTTTGTTAAGATGTCCATTCTACCTAATGCAATCTATGGATTTAATACGATATCCATCAAATTACCAGTAACATTCTTCAGACCTAGAAAAAACAAGGTAGGAGTTCATATGGAAACATAAATGAATCAGAATACCAAACAATCCTGAGCTGTTGGGAGCCAGCCATGGAGGCCCACCTGAGCATTAGGGATCCAGGTGGGCTGCGGACCCTGAGACCACTAGGATGAGTTCAGGAGCTGATGGCCCATTCCCTCTTCCCTTCTTTGCTGTTTGGCACGTCCCACTAGCAGGGACTTTGATGATCTAAGCATGAAGTTCTGAGAGTACGACAGGCATGGCTTACTTTAGGAGTCCATTGTTCCCGTTTCTCACAGACTGCGGTTTCGACTTTAAACTTAAAATAATTCAAACTCAGGTCACTTTGGGAGCCTTTAATATGGTACAAGCTTCTTTTAAGATTTAAAAGTATATTTGTAGAATTAGTATATACATATAAAGTGCTGTTTCAACCTTAATAATATAGATAATTATCTAGAGTTACTAGAAATGGCCCAGCACGAATTTTGGGCTGGGCCACATTCCTAAAGGCCAGCACAAACTTTGGGCTGGGCCACATTCCTAAGGGCCTGGCAGTACTTTGGACTAGGCTGCTTTCTTTTAAACCGGTTTTTACTACAGTTAGTATAGGGTTTTTTCTACTTATTATAGAAATTGAATTTATTTTATTCATAGAAAGTATTTTAGAATAGGTTATGCTACGTCAGTGAATTATGTTAGTTCAAGCATGATCAAACATGATATTTTGAGGTTTAATAAGGATACAGCTGACTTTAGAAATTTCATTGTTTCCATTTTCTACATTTGCGGTTTTGGCTTTAATACAATTTACAGTTTATATTTGGGTTTTATTTTTTAGAAGCTTTATTGCTGATGATCAGGATTAGGAATTAGAAACTTTTATAGAAGTTAAAATAGATATATAGGATTTTAGAACAGCCATTTTGTTAAGAGATTGTAATCAATTGTTCCCAGAAATGGCCCAGTGTGATCTTTTGACTGGGCCACATTCCTTAGGAACTGGTTTGGGCTATAATTAAGAGTCTCTATAGTGTAGGTAGAATAGCATAAAATAGAAAGGAATTAGGATTTAAGTTGGTCACTAGGTGTTGTGTATGCATAAGTTTTAAAAGTTATTGATCATTGGAATATTATGATATTAGAATTGTTGTATTGCTTTTGAGGAATATTAACCAAGCATGAGGAACAGTGAGATAATTTTGGGATCCTCCTTCCTCATGCTTGAGGAAACACCTGGTGGGTGGGGGACATCAAATGTGGGCAAAAGACATGAATAGAAACTTCTCAGAAGAAGATATATGGGCAGCCAACAGACACATGAAAAAGTGCTCAACTCCTCAGCAACAGAGAAATGCAAATAAAAAAGCCATTGAGATATCACCTAACCCCAGTGAGAATGGCTCTCATTAATGAAACAAACAGCAACAGATGCTGGCTAAGATGTGGAGAAAAAGGAATGCTTCTACACTGATGGTGGTAATGTAAACTAGTGCAACCTCTTTGGAAGACCGTGTGGTGATTTATGAAAGAACTAGAAATTGACCTTCCATAAGACCCAGCAATTCCCCTGTTTGAAATATACTCAGAGGAACTCAAATCATTCTACAAAAAAATATACCTGCACATATATGCTGCAGCAGCTCTCTTCAAAATAGCAAAAACATGCAACCCACTATGCTGCCCATCAAAGTTGAACTGGATTAAAAAATTGTGGTAGATATACACAATGGAATATTATGCAACCATAATAAAGAACAAACATATGGACTTCACAACAACATGGATCGATTCAGTGTCAATCATATGCAGAGATAGATCACAGAAACAAAGAACAGAGTACCATAAGTTCTCACCCATAAGCAAACCTTGAACAATTATCATAATACTATAAGAAAGGGATTGGCTGTAGTTAGAAATTGTCAAGAGAGGGGGTGGGAGTGGCAGTTGAGTGAAACTGCAGGGAAGGGAGGGGCACATCTCATCAACAAGGGTACCTGCATAATCAACATTTGTATACCTAATCCTGAATTATACCCCAGATTATTGTTATAAAAAATAAAATAAAATAAAAATAATGTACTCCAGGCAATTGAGAAAGGTGGAATTCTCCTTAAATCATTTTATGAAGCTAACATCACACTGATACACAAACCAGGTAAAGATCTAACAAAGAGAACTACAAGCCAATATTTCGATGAACATAGATGCAACAATTCTCAACAAGACTCTAGCAAATTGTATCCAACAACACATCTCAAAAAGCAGGCATCACCTCCGTGTGCATGGATGTTTCATATTCAGGAAGACTTTAGATGCAATTAACTACATCCATAGATGAAAATACAAGAACCACATGATTATGTCATTAGATGTGAAGAAATATTTCAATACAATCCTGCATCCCTGCTTGATAAAAACCCATGAACACATAATCACAGAGGCAACATACCTCAAAATAGTAAGAACCATCTATGAAAAGCCCACAGCCAAATATTGCTATATAGACAGAAATGGAAGCACTTCCCCTGACACCTGGAAAAAGAAAAAGTTTCCCACTCTCACTCCTACTGTTCAACATAGTGTTTGAAATCCTAGTTAGAGCAATCAGATAAATGAAGAACATTAGGGAAACAGGAAAAGAGGAAATTATGTTATCCCTCTTTGCTGATGATATCATCATTTATGTTTTAAAAAAACCCAGAGAATCTGTCAGGAACCTGCTTGCATTTATAAAGAATTTTGCAATGTCTCAGGGTATAAAATAAATGTGGAAAAGTCAGTCTTATTCTTGTCTCATTCTTTACACCAACAACAAACATGAAGAGGATCAAATAAAAAGCAAAATCCCAGCCGAGCTCGGTGGCTCAGCCTGTAATCCCGCACCTTTGGGAGGCTGAGGTGAGTGGATTGCCTGAGCCCGCAGGTTCGAGACCCGCCTGGGCAGGGAGACCTCATCTCTACAATAAATAAAAAAATCAGCCGTGCGTGGTAGTTCATACCGGTCATTCCAGCTACTCGGAAGGCTGAGGCGGAAGGATCGCCGGAGCCCAGCAGGTCAAGGCTGCAGTGGCCGGGAGCGGCCACTGCACTCCAGTCTGAGTGACAGAGTGAGACTCCAACTCAAGAAAAAAAAAAAAAAGCAAAATCCCATTCACAATAGGCAAACACAGAGATAACATACTTCAGAATTTTCTTATCTGGATGACTGAAATGTCTTTACAATAAAAACTACAACAAACTGCTCAAAGAAATCAAAGAAGCCTCAAGCAAAAGGAAAAATATTCCATGCTCATAGATTGGAAGAATCAACATTGTTAAGATGTTCATACTATCAAAGTAAATCTAAATATTCCACGTAGTCCCATTAAATACCCAACATCATTCTTCTCTTGAAACGGCAATACACAAATTAATAAGGAAACATAAATGAACATGAATAGCCACAACAATCTTCAGCAAAAGAAACCAAGTGGGAGGTATCATCATACTTCAGACTTTAAATTTTATTATAAGTTACAATAATCCAAAACATCTGGCATTGCTACAAGAATAGGCATGTAGATTAAAGGAAGAAGATAGTGATTCTGAAAGTAAACCTCAATTTTTCAACAAACTCACTTCTGACAGAGCTTCCAGCAACAATCACTGGGAAGAAGATAACCTATTCAGTAAATGGTGTTAGGAATACTGGCTGACCAGGTGCAGAAGATTTAAACAGGAACCCTACCTATTACCATACACAAAAATCAACTCTAGGTGGATCACAGGCATAAACATAATACCTTAAAATATAAGAATCACAGAAAATGCAGGAGACACTCTTACAGAAATTGGAATAGGCAACCAATTTCTGGACAAAACCCCAATAGTCCATGTGAGAAGATATATGATATTCAAGTGGGACCTTACCAAACTAAAAGCATCTTCAAAACAAAATAAGCCATCAGGGGAGTGGAGAGACAGTCGAAAAGTGTTTACCAATTGCATATATAATCAAGGCCCAACAGCCAATATCTACAATAAACTCAAACATGCTCTGACAAAAAACAAACAACCAAAAGGTGGCCATTAAAAAGTAGGCAAATATGTAAGCAGACACTTATCAAAAGAAATCATAAAGGCAGCCAACAGACACATGAAAAAGTGCTCAACCTCATTAATCATCAGATAAATGCAGATCAAAACCACAATGAGATACAACATAACTCCAGTAAGAATGGTCATAATTAATAAAACAAACAAACAAACAAAAACAGATGCTGGTGAGGATTCAGCAAAAAAGGAATGCTTGTACACTGTCAGTGGGAATACAATCTAGTTCAATCTCTGTATAAAACAGTGTGTTGATTACTAACATAATTTGAAATTGATGTTTCACACACCCTTTTATATCATACTGCTCTTGAAGGTACTAAAATCATTCTATGAAAAAAAATAACTATGCATGCATGTATCTTGTGGCACTATTCACAATAAAAAACAAAACAAAACAAAACAAAACCCATGAAACCCACCTTGCTGTCCATGGAAACTGGATTGGATAAAAGAGTTGTACATATACATAATGGAATGTCATGCAACCATAAATAAGGACGGAATTACACACTTTACAGTTACTTGGATGAATTTAGGGTTTATAAAACTCAGTGATATATCACAGAAACAAACAATTGTGTGCCATATGTTCTCACTCATAAGCAGACGTTGAAAAATTATCTTAATACTGTAAGAAAGAGACTGGTAGTAGCTGGAAACTGCCAGGGAGGGGCTTAACATCAATAAGGCCACCTGATTTCAAACCAGGTAAAGTTAGGACAAAGTTGGAACCCAGACTTTACCTATATGACAAGCGCTTGTGTATCTAATCCTGAATTATATCTCACATTTTAAAAATAAAAATATATGAAATTAGAAAAGAAAACATATTAATTTTAAAAAGGAATTCAGAGAAGAAATGAAGAAAAGAGTGAATTTAGAGAAACTGGAGGCCAGATGTTTGAAGAGGTTAGAATTTTTGTGCTCAGGTCATTTTAAAGAGTAGAAATATAAGGTGTTCAAAGAGATAGCTGTTCCCAGAATAAAACGTCAGTTCATTTGAGTGTGGTGATGATGAATATGTAGATTTTCTCTGCCCTGATTTTTTTGTTATTCTCTCAGTCCTCTTGGAATTACCATCTTGAACATTGTAGAAGGGTAGAAAATAAACCATCACTAGGAATTATTCTGAAATGATGTAGGTAATGATTTGGACATAATTACATTTAGATTATGGAAATTTAGCTATTGAAACTTTCATGTCAGTATCTCTCCACTTTGTAGTATACAAATTGTCATTGTCAGTCGGGCTCGGTGGTTCAGCCTGCAATCCTGTGCCTTGGGAGGCTGAGGTGAGTGGACTGCCTGAACCCGCGGGTTCGAGACCCTCATGGGCAACTTGGCGAGACCTCATCTCTACAATAAATTAAAAACTTAGCCCGGCATAGTAGCACGCGCCTGTAGTTCCAGGTACTTGGAAGGCTGAGGCAGAAGGATCACTGGAGCCCAGCAGGTGGAGGCTGCGGTGGCCGGGAGCGGCTACAGCACTCCAGTCTGGGCGACTGAGTGAGACTCCAACTCAAAAAACAAAACAAAAACAAAAACAAATTGTCATTGTCATTTAAATATTCTTGTTATTTCTATCAGGCTTGCTGTCCATATGTGCATCTGTGTAGTCCTGTTCTTGGATGTAGGGAGACAATCTGCTAGGCATTTTCATTCCTTCAAAGATAATTTCAGAGGAATCTTTCACTCCCTACATGTCTATTTTCATATCTCAGTGTAACCCTTAGAAGTGAAGTCACCATGTCCATAAAAGATGGGTGTCAGCTGTGAATGAAACTGACATGTTGTATATGTTTAAAATTAAGTTAATCAACTATCTGGTTACATGAGCTGTTGAATTATCCAGACCTGGAAAATATCACCTAAACGATTCTAATATTGGTAAACCGTGGTTTTTTTCTGTTATATAATCAAATAAAGCTTTTTTAAAATTTCACTTTTTGCTGAAATAGTCTGACATAATATACTGTGGGCTTTACTCAAATAATATGTACCAGATGATTTCAAATGAATATTATTTATATTTCCATATTAAGAAAATCTACTTGATTTACAATAATTGGTTACTACCTTAAATAAATAATTTGAAAAATAAAAAAGAGACCACAAGTGTTGATTCTTGGTCAAGCATAAACAGTCAACCACAAAGTCCTGGGAAACCTCTAAAGATGGTGCATAGCCAGGAACCAAGCCCAAATGTGTCCTTTTGAACAGGTTTAGGCAAAGATGCTCTAACTTCCACCCATCAGTAAAATTTAATTGATTTTATTTACAGTGTGACTATTTTCCCTATATCTTCACATAATTCTGTGACAATTCTAAAGCCCTTTTTTTGACAAAGAACTGCTTCATGTTTCCAACCTATGAAATACAAACTTGTTACAGAAATTGTTATAACAAAATTTGTGAATGCATTACTGATATAAAATACTGCATTTTTATGACTTTTCACAATCTTCTACACATTTGTAAAAATTGGCATTGTCATATCAAAATTGTCAAATTTTAAGGAATACTTGTATCCCCTTGGTCACTTGTACTCTAATCACACCATGGCATATTGGTCCACTCCTTCAAGAACACTTGCATTATTGCCATGTGACTCAGTAACTGCAGGTCAATACGGTTATATATTTTATCACCAATACTATCAACCATCCTATTTATTTAGATGTGGCAAAACATCGAGAGGGATTCACATGTGATGCTCACTCTATTATAACAAGATTGAGATTGATTTTCCACTAATATTTTTAAAATCCTCCACTTCATCTTTATAAAAACTTCTTATGATGTCTCACAAGGAAATTTGTATATTTAAAAAAATCAGAGGAAATCTGCCCTTGAAACGTTGGAATGAACCTGATCAGATATTTTTATCAACACATGAGTAATAATCTAGGTAGTCCATTGTTGGTCTGTGTTTCACACCTCAGGAAGGAATTCAAAATCCCACACTGTTGGATGGCTACTTCAATAGATATTTATCACTACTCAATGAATAGACCAACCCCCACAAAGAGGCTGTCTTGTATAAAATCTAAGTTACTTATCTCTCCATCCTGAAGTCTTCTCAGCAGGCTTTTTTGCCTTCATCCTTAATTGCAAAAGACTTTTTGTGCATTTTTACCCGAGTCATTTGGTTTGTTATCATAGGAAACATGGAAGCTTCATCACTTGTTGTGCAATCACATTTCATTGGTTTAAATCGGCATCACCTTTGTGATGAAGTAATTGCTGCCTCCAAGAAACATGCGGATGCTTCAACTAAACAAGTTCTAGACTCCTCACTTGAATTCATGGTTCCTCACTCAATACAGGAATTTGTATGACTGAAACTCAACAGTTTTATTCAAATTATTCCAATTTTGAGCATCATTCTTTCTCTTTGTCTTCTTCCTCTTCCTCTGTTTTTCTGTGTTTCTGGATAAAGATGTTGTCCATGTACTTACAGACACAGACATTAAACCCTGCTTTTGGTATATTAAAGGTTCTTGCATTTTTAATTTTTACCTCCAACATTAGACTCCATTACATGCAGACACAGCAAAATATTTAAAATATGCATGCATCGTGCTCAAACATTCACCAACATGTTAAGGTTGCATACTCAAAATATCTTCCTGAGCTCCTCTTCATGATCATCAACCTGGATTTTTCTTGAAGAAACATTAGAGACAACGAACTTTCAATTCTTGTTGAAAGGATGTTATTCTTGATTGTTGACAACAAATGCAGCAGAACTCCAGTGTGTCAGTGTTTAGGTAAATAAATAATAAATGCATAGAGCCATGAGTGTTGTTTTGAGACAATTATTTTCGGCTAGAACGATCAATAACAAGGATGGTATTAGTGCAGATTTGGGGGAAAGTGGCTGGGAACACATTCTCACATAAGATTTTGTAAGGTCGTGGTGCCTTTTGTGTAAGGCTGTTGTTTTTCAGGGTCTTTGGGATAGTTCTAGTTATCAGAGATATGTTTGTGGGAACACTCCCCAACACGTCCTAGTTTCATGTGTCAGAGTTTTAACACAAATGACTGTATTTTGATTCAGACAACTTGTACAAGGTCTTCCTAAGACTTCTGGTGAAGGGGACTCTGTGACTGCACAGCACAGAGTCAATTCTACATCTGGAACATGTTTTGACCAAATAATCCCTAAAGTCTGCCCTAATCCCAGGAATGTGTTGATTGAAAACGATTCTCAGACCCCCCAGGGCTACCTCAGGACTCTGATCCTAGTGACTTTGGAAGAAGACATGCCATATCTCTAGGTGGTAATTTTTTTGTGTGCCTGTGAGAATATATCCTCACATTCCAATGGTTTCTTTTATATTCAGAGATCACTTTGACAGGAAAAGAAGTCTAAAATTATAGAGGATCCCTGGGAAATGGTTACATGGGAAGGAAATTCAAACCCTAATAGAAAACCATCCTTTAGCCTCCATCTATATCTACCTTTGGGGTTGTCTCTGATCAGTGGATCCTGACAACTCCCTGCAGTTTATTTCAGCTCTGTTTTCCTGCAGGGAGATTTGTGTTTGGGCTCACACTGACATTTCTTCATTGTGTTTCTTACTCAGTAATACATGGTCATGTCCTCAGTTCTCTGGTTTTCATTTGCTAATACAGCATGTTCTTGGTATTTTCTCTGGAGATGGTGAATCAGCCCTTCATGCAGTCTGCATATTCTGGGCTTCCCACACTACAACTAATACCCAAGACCCATTTTCACTAGAGATGGTGAATCGGCCCTTCAGGCAGTCTGAATATTCTGGAATTTCCACTCCAACTAATAACCAAGACCCATTCCAGCCCTTTTTCTGGGGCCTGAGAGACCCATTGCATGTATAATTCACTGAAGGTGAATCCATAACCTGCATAAGAGAGTCTCAAGGACACATTAGACTATACAGGCCTCCCACAGCCTCCACAAGTTGCACTTCACACTGGACACCTGCAAACACAGAGACATATTGATCAAAAAATGCCAAACATAACCACTGTTTCTGTCACCAACATATTGTCAAAAACTCTATATCTCTAGCTCTTCATGATTCACCTTTTAAACTAGCAACAAAGAAAGTCCAGATGAGCCCCAATTCTATGGTGAGATGTCTGGGTTTACTTCTGATTCCCAAATGTAAACACCTATAAATGCCAGGACTGGGTCACCTCTCCCAGAGCTGAAGGATCAGGGCTATGTTAATTTTCATCAGAAGAGGGAGGGTCCTATTTTCATGTCTCCTGTTATAAGCAAGCTCTGGAGTAAGACGCCTCAGAAAGGGAATCACCTATAACAGATGGAGGGTTTTGAGGTAGTTTTCCGACAAGTGTAGTGTTTGGAAAAAATGTGATTTATTGCTATGTATTTTCTTGAAAAAATATTAATACTCATTATTTTATTTATTGAATACATTTATACACAAGTCATGTCATGTTGTTTTCAATGTTATCTACATTTTTCACTCATAACAATAAACAAAGAGCAGAGAGGAATTGTGTGATGTGTCCAGGAATACATCTTGATAATAGCCCAGACCAAAAACTATTTGTATCTGATAAATGTAGTTTAAAATTTACCCATGATACAGATATAGTATATGAAATATGAGTTTCTATGTGCAATCCTTTGGCAAGACTTTGATTAATTTGAGAATTCAACTTATGAACAAATACACATTGAATACAAAATATAAACATTTATGAAATAGAAATATGATTGGTAACAGTTTAGAGTGTCAGTGCACCATACACCTCCCATTGGAAACTCAATGGATAGTACATGAATTCTAACAAAATTTGCTTCAGATGTGTCATAATACTAAATATTTATTTGTGAAAGTATGTTTATGGTATGAATCTAGTCCCATTTCTAAATACTTCTTTACACATTACTTTATGGCCAGGCTCGGTGGCTCAACCTGTTATCCTGTGCCTTTGGGAGGCTGAAGTGAGTGGATTGCCTGAGCCCGCGGGTTCGAGATCCACCTGGGCAGCGAGACTTCATCTCTACAATAAATCAAAAAAATCACCCGGGTGTGGTAGCACATGCCTGTAATTCTGGCTACTTGGAAGGCTGAGGCGGAAGGATCACCGGAGCCCAGCAGGTCGAGGCTGCGGTGGCTGGGAGCAGCCACCGCACTCCAGTCTGGGTGATGGAGTGAGACTCCAACTCAAAACAAAAAACAAAAAGCAAAACATTACTTTATGGGTAGGACAATTGAACTATTTCCCCAGTAACAGACATTAGGTGTATCTACAACTTTTTGATATGACAATCTGTATATTAATTTTTTTTCGTTTTTTGAGTTGGAGTATATCTGCAGGCCTGGAAGCAGTGGCAGATCCCAGCCCTGCCCCCAAACCTGGGGGCTCCAATGATTTTCCCCAATTTCTAAGTAACTGGAATAAGGTGCGCACTAAAGGCTAATTTTTTGATTTTTGTGAGATGGGTTTCTCATCAATTTGATGGGAAATGAACCCCTACCGGGAATCCATCATTATCCCAAAGAGGGGTTTAATGAGAAAGTGGAAAAAATTTTAATGTAATGAATCAAATATTCAACTTTCTTTAAACCATGGCATTTTAAATAAAATAATTAATATAACACACTATATTAATAAAACAACTAATTAATTTCCAAAGGGGGCAGGGGCACAAGCATTTTTTTCCCCGGGGTCTATCCCACAAATAAATTCTTAGGTTAATGTAATGACATTTTTAAATGAAGACAGTTTTAAAAAACCCCAACATATTTACCATTTTATTTTTAGAAATATCCCAAAAATGTTATACCAAGGGCCAGTACTATTTTTTAAATAAAATGTAAATATTAAAATTTTGATAAAGACAGTAGAACTCAGGAAAAATTTTTGTCAATCTCATTAATAGGTTTCTTATTTTCTAATTACTATTTACCCCACACCAAACAAAGAAAAAAAAAAAAAACAAAAAAACATCCACGTTTCAACTGTATAATTTTTTAACAAAAAATTGAATGCTCTACAAAAATTTTAACAAAAAAGATTGTTTAAAAAAATTTTGGGGTTTTGATTTGCATTTTCTGAGATTAAGAGAAGATTTTTCTTTTTTCCTGGTCCCAGACCTTTTTTTGAGAAGTTTAATGAGAAATTTTTTAAGGAGAATTTTTTTTTTCCTTTTCATGTTTGAGCGCTTTATTCCAATGAGCCTTTGAAACTACAGTTGGCAAAATTTTTTCCCACGTGGTCGTCCCCCACCACGGTTTTTTTTGTTTTTGAAAGCTTTCAGTTTATGGGCCCACAAAACCATTATTTGGATCACAGGGTTTTAACAGGAAGACCATTCCAATTTCTATGAATTTGCTTTTTTAAATTCTTAAGGAATTTACCTTTATTTTTTTAATCCTTTTTTTTTTTTTGTGTATTTCCCCCTCCCCCATAAAAACTCTTATTAAAAACTAAACAGCCTAAAAGGAAGGGAAAAAGGAAATTTTTCAAGCGGGGGGAATTCCCAAAATGAAATCTTAAAATGGTATTCTAAAAACTAAAAAATTAAACTTACCCTATAAGCAATCCTTTTTTGGGGAATATATAGGGAAACTAAATTTTTATTCTAAAAAAACCCAAACATGTTTGTTGCACTCATTAAAATAGAAAAAACTTAAAATTCTATTAAGCTGAACTTAAAAAATTAATATAAAAATGTTTATCATCCTGAAACAAATATATGACCTTCACAAACTTAGGGATTAAATAATCATTCTATTATAAGAAAAAAAACACAGTAACTAGCCATTTAGGTGGCCGCCCAAAGTGATGGGGGTTGGATGGGGGAAAGCCAAAGGGTGGGCCATTCGTTAACAAAGGAAACTTAAGTGAACATTCTAATAAACAAAATTTCCCCTATATTTAAAATAAAGAAAAATAAATAAATAAATTAAAATAAAATAAACATTGGACTGGGCACTGTGGTTCAGACTGTAATCCCAGATATTTGGGAGTATTGCTTGAGCCCAGGAGGTCGAAACCAACCTGGGCAACTTGGGGGCCCCCTCGCTCCAAATATCCACCAGAAAAAACTAGTCTCATGTGCATGCACCTGAAGGTAAGCTACTGAAAGGCTGAGACAGAAGGATCCTAAGCCCAGTAGGTGGGGACTGTGGTGGCTGTGAGCATGCCACTGCACTCTGCCTGGGCAACAAGAGTGAAGCTCCAACTCAAAAATAAAATAAAAATAAATAAATAAAATAAATACTGACATATTTGTAGTCCTCTCCAATCATTGCTTTAATCAAATTAATGGGTACAAACATAGTTAAACAGAATAAATAAGTTTTAATGTTCTTATTCTTGATGCACAGAATGGTGAATATAGTTGACAATAATGAATTTTTATTTTAAAATCGGCAGAAGAGAGTATTTGACATATTCTCAGGACAAATAAATAATGAATGCTCAACATGCTAGAAACACTTAGTACCCTAATTTGATGTTGATCATCCATTATAAGCACATATAAAGTACCACATGCATTCATAAATATGCACAAATATTTGTTTCAATACGAAAATAGAAAAGGTTGTTATGAGAGGCAATTGGGAAGAAATGAGAGATGCTTAGAAGATGGAGACTAACCTGCATGCCTGCTGACTTGAGAGAGATCCAAGGAAGGAGACAGCTGTGGATTTATCCTGAGCTTAGGGCAAAGATTGACCCTGTTTGTTCTAAGGATCCGTGATAGTTTGGGTTTTATCTACAAAATAATTTAAACCTCATGCATTTTTGGGACATAATATAACTTTCCACCTTCAAGAATGGAACTCAACATCTGGATATAATCAGGAAGGAAACAGAGAGAGCCCAGACCAAAACACTTCATCCCAGGTGACATTGGTACCCATGGTTGTGTACCTTTTGTCTTTGAGACTGGTTTCTCTCACTCAGAATTATTTGTAGCATTCACCTTAATGATGTGTGCATTGGTAGTTTTCCACTTTGATTACTAAACACTATTCAGTTACTTTATGTTTCTTTAAATTTTTGAAAATTGGGGTTTAAATTTTATTTTAGCATTATAGGACTTCTGTAAATATTTGCATACAGGTGTGTATAAATATGATTTTATATCTCTGAGCAAAACTCGGGTAGATTTCTAGATCATTTCTTGCATGTTTAATGTTTTTTTTTATGAGATGGTGTTCGTTGCTTTCCTGACTAGCTATTTCATTTTTCCTGCCAACAGAAATATTGTAAGCTGTAGGACCTGGCATGCTCATGAATATTCATCAATATTTCTTTTTAATTTGAGCCATATTAAAAAATTGTAATGGTATTTCATGCAATCTCAGTGTGAAATTATCTAATAATAAATTATGTTGACATTCTTCTTGTAACATTTGTTTATCTTTGATGGAATGCATATACAAATTTTTGCCTGTTCATAAATTTATTGTTTCTTTTGATTTGTTATTTTCTTTTGAAGAATTTAATATTCTGAATAAAATTTTTTGGTGGTTATATGAGTTGCAAATATGTTATTAATTCTGAAGCTTGTTTTCACCTTGATGACAGACCCTTTGGCAGAAAAAATGTTTTGAAGTTTAACTTTAATTTTAATTTAATCTTGTTGATCATAAGATTTTATTTTATGATTATTACTTGACTGTTCACACTCTAATATATTACAACGTACCTGGTAGCATTTGTTTTCCTGATTCTCATAGGACTCACATGCTCAATCCTTAATCCTGTTGTTTGTTTGTTTATTTGTTAAAATGTAGCTTTACATGGTCATGAAAGTGTTTTCCCAAAAATTAGGACAATTCTGTTTCATGTTCAAACATGAGGATAGATTTCATAAGAAATGTGTGTAAATTTTTTTCATTTTTTATTTTTTTATGCATTTCTCACTAGTTCTACAGAGATGTGCTTCTGATGTCATGCTGACCTTTCCAAGTGTTGGGCTTTCTAATTACCTTCGGCATCCATGGGTTTTGCATCCCTAATTAACTCCGGTAAATATGTTTTCTTCCTCACAGTTTCCCTAAAAAATTCCTGGAAACTCATTTGTGTACTATCACTAAGGACACCTATATGAGGATACAATCAGTCTATTTTATCATTACATAGTTATTTTTTTAAATGCACCTTTCAATTATTTTAATTCTTCTACCTTATGAAAAAAGTTAGTATCTGCATTTCAGTGATTCCTCATGTTCCATATCCCCATGCAAGTTTAGTTCCCAGTTAAATAAAGGTATACATTTTGCTTATTTTTATTCCTGCACTTGGAGGGTTGAGCACATGATTCTAGTGTGACATATTAGTGATGAATCTGACCTAGGTAAAAAGGAGGCTTTTATCTTGAATCTTTATTAAGCATCTATTTGCATGGCCCATTCACAGAAAACCTGCCATTTATCAGTAAAGAATAGGAAGGAAAGCAGGGTCTCAAGTCAATCTGGTGATGAGGTGAACTACAGGGCTTGACAGAAAATGGCTTTTCAGTCTCTGTTTTCTGTTTTACAGTGGTTAAAAGGGGATCACAACTGAGAAGCTCCCTGGATTATTGTGCTGGAGGCACCTCAGGCTGTGCCTCTATGCACAGTACTACATGACTGTGTCTACAGGGCTCATGTTGGTCATTGATGAGCACCAAAGGGACAGGGGTTGTATGGGGAGGGGTGTCTCCCTGCCTAGTGAGGAGACAAACCACAGGACTTTACAGGAAATGGCATCTTAGTCTCTAACTTCTGTTCTGCTGAGGTGGGGAGGGATCACAGCTGAGAAGTCACCTGGGTTATTTTTCAGGAGGCAACACAGCCTTTGTCTCTATGCTCTCTGTGCACAGTAATATGTGGCTTAGTCTACAGATACCATGTTGGTCATGTTAAGACATCAATTTTGGAGGTGTCCTTGGAGATGGTGAGTCTCTATTTAGAGATGGGGAATAGTATTTAATCATCTTCCCAAAAAATGTTCACAAGCCACTCCAGTGCCTTCCCTGGGGACTGACAGAGCAGCCCACACCTTTTCCAAAAATGTTTAGGGAGAACTCAGAGAAGGTGCAGATTAGCATCAGTGTCTGTGTGGGCTAAGGTAGTGCAGGACCAGACTTCCTCAGGGTGACTTGGGAAAGGTCTCCTGTGGAGAAAGCACAAGAAGAAGGTGAAGCCTTTCAAGAAAAAAGGGAGAAATTAAACGAGGTAGTAGGACAAGAGCACTGACAGGGAGAGATGGTAGCAGCAGGAGTGGAAAAAATGTGTCCATGGTTGGCAAAGAGTCAGTGACCCAGAGCCCATGTTGGGTTTTAATCCAGAAAGGGTGGGATGGGTGGACTTTTCCCATTCTCCTTAGGGTCCAAACCCCAAAGGGGAGGTTCATTCTGAGGATTCAGTAGCCAAGTGAGTCCTTGACAGGGTGCAGTGAGAACTCAGGTTTGTTTGCTTTTCAGGGGAACCACTTGCTCTTTTTCAGACATAATCTCAGATCAATGTCCTACAGTGTCTGGTGTTTGGATGCGGGCTAGGCATGAGATCCTCCCTCCCCATATAAGGCCTATGTCTTGTGTTTATCAAGGGAACATGCAGCTGTGAAAAATGTCCTGGAGAATGGGATATATAAAAATGTCGCTTAACTCTTCCCTTCAAGTAACAGAAAGGTGTTCACATGGGAGATCAGTGGCTACCCCTAAGTTTTGGGATCTAGGCTGTCTTAGTTGGAAGGGGAAGTGATGAAACTCTTAAAGGAAGAAATGATGAATTAAAAACCATTTTCATTCATTGTTTAAACAAGTACCTGCAAAACGTGTGTAGGAATAGTCCATGGATAATCGACCCTGAAATTTTACCCATTCAGCCTGCAAAGATGGAGGATTGTAGTTCTGACTTACTTCTTGTCAGCCTGATAATGAGTAAAGGCTTTGACAGGTGACCTGGAGGACTCTCAGAGAAGGGGCTGGATAACTGTTTTAACCTTGCTCTGCACTGGAGGTCGTCTCTGTGGATATAGGACTGTGAAGACTTCCTCCAGTTCATATTGTCTTCCTTGGTATATTAACAATGTACAGAGCTGGACATTTCTAGGCAACACACCACAATGCTATAGATGCCCCTCCATGCTGGCCATTCTAAGATCCCTCATTCTGTGGAAGTTAATCATTTTCAATGCTGTGGTAAAGTGTGATCATTCCTTAATTCACAGGGTTTTTTTGAAACCATAGTTCTACAATAATTAAAGACTTGTGATTTACACTGGTTTTATTGTTGAAAGTTTGTGTTGCCATCTTCAGAAAATATGACTGGAATGTAGTGAGATTATCTGATTAAGCAGTACTGCCCTCTCATATTTAAAGAGAGTCCGAAAGAAGACCAAGGATAGAAAGAAGGTGGTCACATTCATAATCAATAACCCCTGGGCTTTCACCTCATTACCTCTGGAAAGCTACCTACAACTGACACTCCTCTGTATTTGGTTTCATTTATGCTTCAGAGATTTGGAAAGATTAAGACTTGTCTAAATTTGACTTATTTCCAGATTTAATTTATCACAGAGAAGGAGCTTGAGTTAATTGTTTGAACAAAATGGATTAGTTACAGTTTGTACTTCTATAAGAACGACATATATTAGAGCTTTAAACATTTTTCTAATGGTTGCTTTGGAGTCTCAACTTGTGAAATTTACATCTTGATGCAATGCCAGAACTGCTGTGGTTTGCAATACTTTCCTGTGCATTAGTGACAATCTTTTGTTTATTTGCAGACTCCCCTTTTTCTTGAATCTTGACAACATATTTTATAACTCTGGCTAGTGTTTTCCCCAAACTTCTGGTGTGTTTTGCTATTTATATCTATTTACTTGTGGGGGCCCTTGGTTTGCCATTTCTGTGATATTTGCTTCACCTACGCTCTGATGATTATGTTTTATACTTTTAGAATAGTTGTAGATTTTAAGTAAAGCTCCACATGTGTTGCCATATGTATCCTGCTTTTTCACACACACTAATCTTCACTTTGCTCATGAGCAGGTGTTCTTCTTGCCATGGATGAAAATTACTGTAAACAGATCTTCATGTCATTGTCTGTGTGTAAGTGCTGCACTTCATGGCCTATTGGGTCCCTAGCTCATTTTTCATACTCCAAATCCACTCTAATCTGAGTCCTCTCCTGCCTCTGACTTAAAAACACATAAGGAATATCCCTATATAGATTTGTCAGACTGCTTTTTTTTGTAAGTCTCAAAGAACATTGCCTTTTTTACCTGATATTAAACAACTCAAAATGTTGTTTATCGCAATTAATTTTTTTTGTTGTTTCTAATGAAGAGTTAATTGTACCTTCTCTTGCTATATTTTAAAAGGATCATCTTTATATGACGTTTGAATTGATTTTATGTGATCCAAACATTTTTATCTTGGAAGATTTATATGTAATGTAAAACATACACATATATGCATGTTTATTATATATATATTCTTTTCAAGAAAAATTTAATAGTTATTAAAATGTATACATATACTATATATTTTATAATAAATAACATCACTTAAAATATTCAAAGCATGTGTAACTTTCACTAGAGAAAAACAAAACTTAGGGTGCTAAAATACAGGACATTCCTATTTGTTTCCTATGGATTCATCATACAGAAGAAGTGGAGAGACATAACGTAGGACACACACTTCATGTTGGTATTCAGAGACCCTGCCCAGAACACAACACAGTAGTGATGTCACGGTGGTCTTTAATCTTGTACTTGAAATCCGGCCCATTTCCAGCAAAATTTGAGGTCTTCATCTACCCACTGGGTGATTGCTTCTCTACTGAGGACACTGAGGGACAGATAGAGTGTTTAAGCGTCTAGAAACATCAATAACCAAAGTGTTGGTGGAGATGGAGAGGCTAAATTTCCCAAGGAGATGCAGAGATACTTGTATTTGTCTTTTACCCTGTATCAGGGTAAAATTTCCTGATATATAATCATAGACCTCTAAGATACGTGCTCTTGTCTGAGAAAAGAGTCCATGTGGAGACAGTGAGTGCCTGCCTAAGGGTAAAGCCTCATACAGGGAGGGTATCCCTGAACTAAAGTTGTGTCAGGGGTAATCTTTGAAAATCAAGGAATGATGAGAAACCTCAGAGTGATTTATCTGTGAGAAAGAAAAATGTGTCATGTAGTAACTTTTGGTAGAAAGATCCTTTGGCAACTTTTTTAAAAACACAATTTAGGGCATGCCTGTCTAAGAAGGAAATTACTATCTCCTGATAGATATATTACCAAAATAGGTTGCAGATTTCTCATCAAATAAATATTGAGTACTCAAAATTAGCTGGAAATAAAGAAAATGGTGCCATTTATCTTTCTGATGTTTTGTAACTACTTTATGAATTGACAAATCCTAACTATGAGAAACTTTCCCTGGTATCATTTTTTTGTTTGCATATGTTTAAAGGGCCTTATATGAGTAGAACATTATACTCATCTTTGTTTTGTGGAGGTCACTAGTATTTTAGACTCTAGTTTCATCCAGGGTTTCTGGAAATTCATATTTTTTTTTTTTATGGCTGTATATTCCATCTGTATAGTACCACATTTTTTAATCCCGTCCCTTTTATGGACACAGGTGTTTTCCCGGTTTTGCTATTGTGAAAATGTCATAAACATGCTTGCAGGTTTTTTTTTATAGATGATTTGGTTTTCAGGTATATTCCCCGTAGGGGGATTGTGGGTTATGGGAGGTTTTTTAGATTTTAAGAACACCACAGTTTCCACAGAGGTTACAGTTTACACTCCCACCAACAGTGTAGAATGTTCCCCCCACACCCCCTCCAGCACTGTTTTTTTTGAGTTTTGATAAAGCCATTCTGACTTTTTGGGGGTTAGTGTGGTTTTATTTTCATTCCCTGATGTTAGTGAGGTTTAACATTTTTTGTTTTGTTGGCTGCTCATGTTTTTTTTGGAATGTCTTTATATCTTTTTTCCCCTTTTAAAGGGGGTTTTTTGTTTTTTCTTTTCAGCACATTATTCTTTAGATCCAAGTTCCCTTTTCATGGGGTTTGCAAATATTTTTTCCAATCTGTGGCTGTCTCCCTGCTCTCTTAGGTTTCTTTGGGTTTGCAAACTTTCGGGTTTAAAAATCCCCTGTCTATTTTTTCTTAGACTTTGGGTTTTGGGTTTTTTAGGAATTGGTCCAGTTCCATTTTATAGGTTTTTCCTCATTTTCAAGGTTTATGGTTTTAGGTTTTAATTTGGTCTTGATCCATTTGGAGTTTTTGTATGGGGGAAAAAGGGGGCCTGTTTAATTCTCATGTGGCAGCCAGTTTTCCCACACCATTTACTGAATAGGTTCCCCTCCCCAGGTGGTGGGGGAGGGTTTTCAAAGATAGTTGGGTTTAGAAATTGAGGGTTTTTCTTCGGAATCTCAATTTTTTCCATTGTCTATATGCCTGTTTTACCAAAACAAGTGTTTTGTATTGTAGCTTTTTATAAATTTAAGTCGGAGGTGATACCCCTGCTTTGTTTTTTTTTCAATTGTTTGGCTATTCTTGGCTTTTTTTCCCAAAAATTCCCGATTGTTTTTTCAGGTCTGAGAAGAATGTTTTGGAATTTATGGGTATTATTAATTTGTAGATTGCCTTGGTAAGATGGACATCTTAAATGTTGATTCTTCCATCCTGAGATTGGTATTTTTCCATTGTTTTGTAACTTTGATTTCTTTTAGCAGTGTTTTTGTTTTTTGTAAAGGTCTTTACTCTCTGGTTAGGAAGATAAGGTTTTCTTTTTTTTGCGGCTATTGTGAATGGAATTTGTTTTTTTTTTGGGGTTTCTGTTTTTTTTTTGGTGTAGAAAATGGGTTGTCTTTTTCATTTATTTTGTTCCTGAGACTTTGCCCAAAATTTTATCATGAAGGAGGGTTTTTACAGTTCTTTGGGTTTTCAAGGTATAAATCATTTTCTGCAAAGAGGATAACTTGATTTCCTCTTTTCCCTTTTTGGGTCCCCCGATTTTTCTTCTCTATTCTCAGCCAGGACTTCAAACTATTTGAACAGGAGGGGGGAAGTGGGCACTTTTCTTTTCCCGTTTTCAGGGGAAATCTTCAATTTTTGTCCTTAAGATATTTGCGTGGGGTTTTTAGTTTTTATATTTTGAGGTATGCTCCCCTATGCCCAGTTTCAAGGTTTTTATCAAAATGCTGGATTTTATCAAAAGTTTTTTTGCATCTGATTTTATAATCATGTGATTTCTATTTTTGCTTCTGTTGAAGAATTTAATGATATTTATGGTCTTGTGTATGTTGAACAAGCCCTGAATTCCTAGGGATGAAGGCCTACTTGGTCACAGTGGATGTTATTCGAGGTGTGTTGTTGAATGTGATTTGCAAGAATCTTGTTGAGTATTTTTGCATCTATCATCATTAGGGATAGTGACCTGTTGTTTTCTTTTAGTTGGGTCTTTACCTGGTTTGGGTATCAGTGTGGTTTTAACATCATAAAATGATTTGAGGTTCTGGATTCATCTTGGTTATGGTGGTCTAGTTTTTCTAGTCTATTTAGGTGATTTGTGAAGTTTGGTTAATTGGTGATTTTTCCATTTTCTCCTATATATTTTTGTACAGATATGAATTTCCCAACTTTATCTACACAATGACTGTTTGTATACTTAACCCTAAATTGAATACCGGCATTATAAAATTAGAAAATAAATGATTTGTGGAGAGTTCTTTCTTGATGGCTTGGAGTGTTTTCAATGGATTTATATCAGTTAATTTTTGTATGTTTTGTAGATCTTCTCTGGGAAGCCACCTGGTCCAGGAGTTTTGCTTTTAGATAGCTTTCTTATGATAAAATTAATTTCCTGGATTGTTATTGTTCTATTCAGGATGTCAGTGTCTTCTTGTTTCAGAGTTAGGAAGTTGTATGATGTCAGAAGGTCCTCTATTTCCTTTAGGTTTTGGAGTTTGTTTCTATACAGATGTGATTAGTAATCTGATAATCTTTTGCATTTTTTCGGGATCCATTGTGATTGAATCTTTGAATCTTTTAAATTTCTCATTGTTTATTTGGACTTTTATTCTCTTTTCTTGGTCAGTCTTGCTAGGGGTCTGTCAATCTTGTTTGTTCATTCAAAGAAACAGTTTTTAGTTTCATTGATGTTTTTTCTATGTTATTTTTGTCTTTTATGTCCTTTACTTGGACTTTTACTTTGGTGGTCTGGTTTCTTCTGATGAAATTAGGGTTTTTATGGCCTTGTCTTTCCTCCTCCCTTAGGTGCTTTGCTAGTCTGCTAACTTGTCATCCTTTCATTTACTTTATGGATGTTTGTAAAGAAGTGATTTTCACTCTCAGTGCTGTTTTTATGACATCCCATAAGTCTTGGTAAGTTTTTATTTTCCTTGGTTTCCAGAAATATTTAAACTTCCATGTTGAACAAGGAGATGTTCAGCATCGTGTTGTTTAGTTTCTGTCTCTTTGCTGCTTTTGGGGGCGCTTTGTTGGTGTTGATATTTATTTTCATTATACTGTGGTCTGAGAGGGTGCATGGCAATATTTCTGTCTTATGGAATTTGTTTATGCTTGATTATTGAGAAAAGATACCACACATCATGAGATATGTTCTATGTGATGATGAATAAAATGCATATATTTTGGTTGTTAGGTGGAGTGTTCTGTAGGTATTCATTAAGTCAATTTGTCAAGCATCACATTGGGCTTCCAGATCTCCTTGTTGAGTTTTTGCCTTGATGATCAATCCAGGTTTGACAGTAGGGTATTCAAGTTCCCAACTGATAGACTTAGAGTCGTATCCTGCTTTAATTTACATAGAAGCTCTTTTATAAAACTTGGTACAGCCTGGCTTGGTGGCTCAGCCTGTAATCCCTGTGCCTTTGGAAGGCTGAGGTGAGTGAATTGCCTGAGCCTGTGGGTTCGAGACCCGCCTGGGCGAACTTGGCGAGACCTCATCTCTACAATAAGTCAAAAAATTAGCCAGGCATGGTAGTGTGCACCTGCAGTTCCAGCTACTTGGAAGGCTGAGGCGAAAGGATAGCCAGACCCCATCAGGTCAAGGCTGCGTTGGCTGGGATCGGCCACTGCACTCCAGTCTGGGCGACAGAGTGAGACTCCAATTCAAAAATATAAATAAAAAAAAAAAAACTTGGTACTTGGGTACTTCGAGTAATATGGCAATGGGAAAGGTCGGACAGAGAGAATGTCTGTGAAAGCAAGTGTCCATAAATATTCTTGCTTTCCCCTGGGTGACTGTTGCTGCCACTGCTAGCCTCCTCCTTGGTTCCATGCACCGTTTGGTGGCTGTCACCACCACCACTGTGGCAGTCATCCCACCTAGAGTGGACCTCAGCTCCCTGCCAGGCAGAGCTCCAGGCTACCTCACTAACTAGACTGCCCCACCACTCCCCAAGCCACCCCATGCCAATGCTGACCTGCAGTGCTTGACCATCTCCCTCTCCACCTCCCCTGGTTTGGCCCCCAGCCATGGTGAGACCAAAGATCAGTTGGAGCTCTACAGCAAGACCAGAGAACAGCTGGAGGCCAAGAGCAGGCAGAGACCTGCATTGCCCCACCTGAAACTGCCCAGCTCCACCCAATCTCCACCTTGGGACCTAAGGTAATCTTGTCAAACTAGGAGAGACATAAACCCCTTCCTCATACTTAGATCACAGACTGGTCAGATGTGAGTGACTGACTTGACAGGCAACAAGGTGCCTGAATCCAAATCTGTTGCACCCTCATTCTGCAGCAGGCATGGGGCATCTATCCTAGCTGTTAGCAACATTACCAGCCTGCGATAAGAGCTACATTTCAGAACGGAAATAATCTGGGACTTGCAAGAACTATCACAGAGTAAACCTGGTTTATTGTTTACTTTATTTTTATTCTCTGTCTGTTTTACTTATTTTTGTACTCTTTTCTCTTTCTTATTACTGTTATTGATAACATTTTCATATTTGTTCTGTTTCTGTTATTTAATTGACTTTTTCTTTTGATTTCCTATTTGTGTAGGGGAATAGTACATCATTAGGAAGGATGGTTGATGTGTGTTTGCAAGGTTGTCTGAATTTTTTTTACTCTTTTCTTTCTTTGTATTTTGTTTAATTTGTTAGTTGGTACATTGTTCTGTTTTCCCTCTTACTCTTCTCTATCTCCACCTTCCATTTTCCCCTAAACTTTTTCATTCTTTTCCTTTTTTGTTTCCTCATTTTTTCTTTCAGTAAGGAAACATATACCACTATTCCATGGACAGATTGCAAGGCATTGGGTAGTGGGTTCCAGAATACCCATACCTCTGTTGGTGTATTATGAGGTCTACAGATAGATTTTGAATCACACCTCTCCTAAATTTAATTTCAAAACTTCAAACAAGTACAGCCCCTAGCCCACAGTCCAGCTTCAGAACTGAGCAAAATTGGAGAACACACGTAAGGAAGAATAGGAGATAGAGCAAACAGAAGTAAAAGCAAACCCATCATCCCCGAACAGTATAGATAAGGAAAGGAGGGAAACAAGAAAAAAAGGAAAAAGTGGGGAGGAAAATTTACACAAGCGAAGAAAAACCAAAAGAATAATATAGGTTTTCCACAAACCCCTAGCTGGTAAGAAACTGAGAAAACAGACTTCAGAGCACAAACAACGAAGAGCGCCCACAATGACTGGTCACATGGTACAAACCCAGACATCAATACGTTAATAGAGAGAATAAAAAGAATTGAGAATAGACAAGAGGGAAATAAAAGGAGTTGATAAATGAGAAAACAGCAGTAAAATATACTTTAATTGAAATGAATAACAAACTAAAATGCATGAAAAGCGGAATTAGTCAAACAGAAGAAAGAATCGCAGAGCTTGAGGAACAAAATAAGGAACTACCCAAACTGTCAAAAACATTGAAAAGAAGCTTAAAAAGACAAAACAAAACCTTCAAGAGATGATTGATTTTTCAAGAGACCGCAACTAAGAATAATTGGACTTCCTGAGGCAGAAAGAGAGACAGAGACCATGGTGGAACAAATACTCCATGAAATTTTCAAGAAAACATCCCTCATCTCAACAATGATGCAAAAATTCAAATACAAGAGATTCAGAGAACTCCTGAAAGACAATAAATAATAAGATCAACTCCCAGAAACATAATAATTTGCCTAAACAAATAAGTATAAAAGAAAAATCCTAAGGACAGCAAGAAAAAAGCTCAGACCACCTACCAGGGAAGACCAATTAAAATAGCAGCAGTTTGTCTACAGAAATACTTCAGGCTAGGAGAGCTTGGAGCCCAATTTTCAAAGTTCTCAAAGATAAAAAATATTTAAACAAGAATAACCTACCCAGCTAAGCTATGTTTCATCAGGTGAGGGAGAATTAATGCTTTTCCCAGACTTCCAATCCCTAAGAACTTATGCTGCCTCTAGACCCCCTCTACAAGAAACACTTAAGAAAGTATTAAACACAGAAGAAAAGAAAAAAAGAGCAACAACGTTCTTCACAAGAGTACAGGAAAACAATTGAAAAGACACATGAATCAATACAAAAATCAAAAGAAAGGCAAACAAACAGGAACAACAACAACTCTCTAAGAACTTCATGACAGGGAAAAACTCTCACATTTTATTTTTTTTTTGAGTTGGAGTCTCACTCTGTCACCCAGGCTGGAGTTGCAGTGCACCAGCCACCGCATCCTCGATCTGCTGGGTTCCAGCGATCCTTCCACCTCAGCCTTCCAAGTAGCCAGAATTACAGGCATGCGCTACCACGCCCAGCTGATATTTTTATTTATTGTAGAGATGAGATCTCGCTTCCCCAGGCGGGTCTCAAACCCACAGGCTCAGGCAATCCACTCACCTCAGCCTCCCAAAGGTGCAGAATTACAGGCTGAGCCACCAAGTCCCACATTTCAATAATTAGCCTTGAATATAAATGGATTAAATGCATCATTGAAAAGACATAGAGCCAGGCTCGGTGGCTCAGCCTGTAATCCCAGCTCTTTGGGAGGCTGAGGTGAGTAGATTGCCTGAGCCTACGGGTTTGAGACCTACCTCTGCAACTTGGTGAGACCTCATCTCTACAATAAATGAAACAACCTGGGTGAGGTAGTACCTGTACTTCCAGGTACTCAGAAGGCTGAGGTGGAAGGATCGCTGGAACCCAGCAGGCTGAGGCCATGGTGGCCGGGAGCAACAAATGCACTCAAGTCTGGGTGATGGAGTGAGACTTCGATGTTGGGAGCCTGCCTTGGAGGTCCACCTGTTTGACAGGGTCCTGGTAGGCTGAAGACCCCTGGCCCGGCAGGGTGAGCCCGGGAAGCTGTAGGCCCATCTTGTCTGCCACCTTTGCTGTTTGGTATGTCTGAAGAAATTCTGTGCTGTCGTGGAAGAAGAAAATGGCATGTTTATGTGAAGTACTCACACCTAACCTGAGAATGTCCTGGTTTATTTTCTCATTTTCCCACTATGTCGCTTGGTCATTTCTAACATATGCAAGGGATTAAACTGTGAAGCACATAAAGAATGCTGTTTTTTCACTTGGTTATGTTACTAGATATTGCTTGAGTAAAAAAATTATATAAGTATATTCACTCCTTATTTGATTTAGAATTATGTAGTTTAGTGTTTAGACATAAGGTTTTTTAGAAGCACAAGTTAATAGAAGTTCATTATGAACTCATCATAAGTTCTAACACTTATCTAGGAGTTATGTACGTGACATAACACTATCTTCACAGACTTAGGATAAAGATTAATCATTAAGGGTTTTACTTAATTCTATAGTTAAATTTTAAGTAAACATTTATAGAGTGGGTTTTCACTGAATTCATAATATACTAATTAGATACTTTTATGATAATTAACTAAATACAGAAAGCAACCTTGGGGGCCTGGGAAACATTACTAAATACTTCTTATGAGTTCTTTCTAGAAATAAACACTGCAGGATAAGAGAAAAATAATGAAGACACCTGGACAAGAAAGGCGATTATAAAGCTCTGAAGGTCATAAAAGACCCAGAAGTAGAACTACTGCTGCATGGAGAACTTTGCACCTGGAAACTTTCTTGAGACATTTCAATGACTGTAATTCGGGACTTTGAAC
Organism: Cephalopachus bancanus; assembly: GCA_027257055.1. Lineage (NCBI taxonomy): Eukaryota > Metazoa > Chordata > Mammalia > Primates > Tarsiidae > Cephalopachus > Cephalopachus bancanus. Next base: position 58 of record JAPVLO010003348.1, on the reverse strand, counting down.
TATCATTTTTGGCTTTACGATAAAGACTCATTAACTAAAAGTAGATAGTTTCTTGACT
>JAPVLO010003347.1:0-23263 GCA_027257055.1 Cephalopachus bancanus | reverse complement strand
TCTTGTTTTGCCTGTTCCTCTCGGTTACTAAAAATTTTAAAAGCTGAATTTAAAAGATCTCGTTGAGAGATTTGAGGGTGCTCTTCTGCCTTTTTTAGTTTTTTTCAGATGTCAGGGGCTGATTGGGAAATAAAATGGGTATTAAGGATAATAGTGCCCTCTGTTGAAGTCCTCTTGTCTTGTATATTTTTGTAGAGCCTCTGTTAATCTAGCTAAAAATTGCACTGGGTTTTCATCTGGTGTTTGGGTTATTTCCTGGAGTTTGTCAAAATTTTGACTGCTTTATGTACTACTTTTTGAAGACCCACAATGAGACAAGCAATCATATGATTACAGGCTGCCTATCCAGGCCTGTCTGTTTGATAATCCCAGTGGGGATCCTTGCAGGGAACAGCTGTTGCTCTCACAGGCTTAGTGTCATGGGACCTATGAATCTCATCAGCATGTACCTGGGAGGCTTGCCATACTCGTTCTTTTTCCTCTGGGAGAAGAGTAGAGGAAAGTATAATGTAAATATCATGCCAGGTTATGTCATAAGATTGGGTAAGATATTTAAATTGTTTTAGGCAGTTGTTGGTGTCTGAGGAGAAGGAGCCAAGGTGCTGTTCAATCTGAGATAGATTGGAGAGAGAGAATGGGATGTGGACCCAGAAAATGCCTTCTGTTCTAGCCACTTCCCATAAAGGGAGGAGTGGGGCAGGGGAAGGAGTAAAGTTTTGTTCTAAAGTTTCTTGTTTTAAGGTAACTCAGGACCGGGTATGGGCAGGTGATTTAGGAAGATTGGGGTAAAGCCTTGGGAGTTTGGGGGCTGAGCGTGGGGCTGAGGTTTTGGAGTTTGTTTGTGGAACAGGGATAGGGAGGGGGTCGGGTTGGGAGGAATTGTAGGGTGGAGGTTGTGGAGCGGGGTCTGGGGCAGCTGCAACAGGATGGGGAGTAAATGGGGATGAACTGTGATCAGAAGGGTTGAAGGAGGACAGAGAAGAGTCTGAACAGGGTTAAGGAGATGTTGTGTTAGGAGCAGATGGGCTAGGAATATTTGGGAAGTAGAGAAAGATCTATAAAGAGAAGGTAGAGAACGGAGAGTGAAGAAAGCCCGAACATAAGGGATTTCTGACCACTTGCCATTGTGGTGACAGAAGTCATAGAGGTCCCATAAAGTTTCAAAATGAAGAGTTCCATTTTCTGGCCATTGGGACCCATTATTAAGTTTGTATTGTGTCCAGACCATATTACAACAGAAGATAAGTCTTTTTTTATCTAATCTCCTCTTGGAAACCTAAAGCCTTTAAGTTTTGGAGAAGGCATCCTAGAGGAGTAGATTTTGAAGGTCGAGGTTGAGAATTTCCCATTGCAGCCAAATAGGGAGAGTGGAACAAGGATAAGAAAGGATGAGGAGAAAGGTCTGAGGGAAAAGGTGGCCCTGTTTCCATGGACTTCTCAGAAAGCAGTGATGGCCTACTGTGGAATGAGTGTCCTCAATTTCAGGGCCAGAGCGACCCAAGGGTCATGGGGATCCTCCCGCCTAGCGCTAGTTCTTTGAGATGGGAGAGACAAGAGAGGGAGAGAGGATCTGATGAGGGGTTTCATTCACCCTTGTAACCAATCAATCAAATGTGAGCTGGTGCCTGGATGGTAATTTAGCAAGGTAAGCAGAGAGTCCCGTTTCAGGGCTCATTGGCTTCTCAGCAAGGTTTAAGGGAGGGGACCACTGGAGGTGGGCTCATGAGAGAAGAGCCCACTCAGTTGTGGTGTGGTGGATTTTCTCTTGGGTTGAAAGGAGCACACACTTAATGTTAGCCGGAGAGAATTTAAGGTGTGTCCTTACAGCAGATTCGGTAGGTTCGGAAGAGGCAGCCAGGAAGTAGATCAAGCCCTGGGAGGGAGAGAGAGAAGGCGAGTGAGAGAGGGGCCATTGGAGAGTCCTAGCCAAAAACCTCTTCTCGGGTTTCGGCATCAAAAATGTAATGTTTGCCAAGAAGGAAGAGATGGTTTAAAATGTTTATTAAAGAAAAGAAAAGGGGCGGGGGATTGACTGGCTCTATAGAGAGAAACCAGCCCTTTTGTTCTCTTGCAGGCCACTTATGTACCCGAGTTCAGATTAATTGGGTGCTGAGAAACAGTTTAGGGAGTTTAGGTTTGGGCACCAAGAAACGGTTTTGGGAGTTTGAGTTGTCTGTTGCCTGGTCTTCAAACAGATGTCTGCACTGTTGAGGCCTGTCCCACAGCCTTGAAGTGCAGATGTCCACATTAAGCCAGTCACTATCAGGGATGTTGTTAATCACTTGTCTCTGAAATGCAACCTTAGGAAAGCAAACACTGACAGTCAGTACCAGGACATTACCAGTCACATAGCTTTGGGATGCAGGTCTCCAGCAATTAGTAACAGGATGCTATTAGAGCAGAGTGTTAGCTTTTTGAGCTGTTGCAACTCTGTGCTCCATTTGTGAGGTTTATATAATGAGCTGTTTTAACTACAACCTCCTCTCCCATCCCCCTACAAACCCTATCAATCAGTAGCTTAATAACAGCAGATTCAATGCAGGAAGAAAAGGAAAGAGAATAATAGAAAGGCTTATAAAATTATACTTTATAGTTATATGTTAACCATTTGAGCTCAGGATTTTCCCTGCTTTAATTTGCCCATCAGTTTTTAAATGTGCACAAAAATGGGCCATAATATGAGCCAGAGTCCAGGAAAAAACTGGCATGTCTTCCAGGATAATAGGGTCACAGAGATAGATCAAAAACAAACACACAGTTACAGATTCAGATGACTTGCTCTCAGACTGATTCTTCCTGAGGGAACTGGGTAAATGTCCTGAGATCCTGTCTCAATTACAGATGACACCATGAGCAGCCAAGTCTAAATGGAGCACAGCCCAAGTGGTGCCACAGATGTACACACCCAGAAGCACAGAGGAAACAGAAGGATTTACCTAGATCTTAAGCTCATCAGTTTCTCAGAGATCACTTCCTTGCACTAGCCAAGCACAGTAGGCAGTTGGTACAATGGAGACAAAAGGAAGGAAATTCCCCAAGACAAAGATGTCTCAGCAGCTCTTAGGAAATCCCTGAAGTCCCAGTCATGGGGCCAGCTAGCCAGGAGCATCTGGGGCTTACACGCAGTCAATGATTACCCCTTCAGTGGAAGCCAGATGATAAGACACCTGCAATATGTAGCTTCCCTGTATGGGCCACCAAATTTGTTGCAGATTGCAGATTCTGCTACTTGTTGCTTGCAGGCTGAAATAGACATGAGATGTAGTACAAGGAAGTTGACAGATAGGAAAATGGCCAGGCTAATGCCTCAAAGAAACCATTTCAAAATTTTAAAAATAGGAGATTTTAAGGAGAAGAAATGGAATGAAGAATGTCTGGGAGCAGTACAGGGAACTGAGCATGCTTTGAAGGTTATCGCAAATCATCTTCTACCTGGAGGGCTGGCTAGTATAATCCTAATTGTGAGCAATGAAGGACTCTTTAGATTCTGACATTACAACATCAGCCTCTGGAATCTCTCAAGTAGGAACATAATTAGATTAGAAAAGAAAAATAAATATTTAAAGTGTAAACTAAGAGAGAAAAAGGTTTAAACCAGTTTCTCAAAAGCTAAAATGGAAATTCTCAGTTACAGATTGGCAAAGGAGGCAGGATCAAAGTTAGTGTTAGTAACAACAATGGGTTGAAAACAAGTAGTCAGAGACAAGGACACTAAGATATCTCACCTGAGAATATACCAGGAAGTTGTAGTCCTCAGATGCTTCAATTTTACCTAACCATCAAAAAATATCATGATTATTTTTTCTCATTTGAAAATTTTTTTTTTTTTTTTTTTCAATAATCAATATTTTTTTATTATGATGTTATGGGGTACAGTTAAGGGTTAGGTATACAAATACGTTCCATTCAGGCACCCTATGGATTAGAGGTGCTTCCCCATCCCCAGACAGATATTTGCCTGTTAACCCCATCTCGCCCCCCCCATAGCTTCCCACTACTGTCAGTCATTTTCTTATAGTATTAGATTGGATGTTCAAGGTCCATTATATGAGTGAAAACATGTGATACCCGGACCTTTGTTTTTGTGAGAGGTCACTCAGTATTATAGACTCTAGTTCCATCCAGGTTGCTGCAAAATTCATGATTTTGTTCTTTATTATGGCTGCATAGTATTCCATCATGTAAATGTATCACATTTTTTAATCCAGTCCTCTTTTGATGGGCAGCATGGTTGCTTCTATGTTCTTGCTATTGTGAACAATGCTGTGATAAACATATGTGTGCAGTTGTTTTTTTTGTAGAGTGATTTGTGTTCTTCCGGATATATTCCCATTAGGGGGATTGCAGGGTCGTATGGGAGGTAGATATTTAGAGCTTTTAGGAATCGCCACACTGCTTTCCACAGAGGTTGCACTAGTTTACACTCCCACCAACAGTGTAGAAGTGTTCCCTTTTCTCCACACCCTCTCCAGCAGCTGTTATTTTTTGAGTTGTTGATAATTGCCATTCTGACTGGAGTTAGGTGGTATCTCAGTGTGGTTTTGATTTGCATCTCCCTGATGATTAGTGAAGTTGAACATTTCTTCATATGTCTGTTGGCTGCTCGGATGTCTTCCTTTGTGAAATGTCTATTCATGTCTTTTGCCCATTTTATAATGGGGTTGTTTGTTTTTTTATTTTCAGCACATTTGAGTTCCTTGTAGATGAAAGATGTTAAGCCTTTGTCTGACCTGGTGTTGGCAAATATTTTTTCCCAGTCTATAGGCTGTCTCCCTGCTCTCTTGACGGTTTCTTTGGCTTTGCAGAAGCTTGTCAGTTTAATAAGGTCCCACTTGTCTATCTTCTCTCTTATGGCCTGTGGGTTTTGGGTTTTGTTCAGGAATTGGAGGCCAGTTCCAATTTCCATGAGGGTATGTCCTTCATTTTCTAAGGTTCTTATGGTTTGAGGTTTTACATTTAGGTCTCTGATCCATTTGGAGTTAACCTTTGTGCATGGGGATAGATAGAGGTCCTGTTTCAATCTTCTGCATGTGGTCAGCCAGTTTTCCCAGCACCATTTACTGAATAGGTTCTCTTCTCCCCAGTGGTAGGTGGTCGAGGCTTTGTCAAAGATGAGTTGGTTGAGAAATTGAGGTTTTGCTTCTGGAATCTCAATTCTATTCCATTGATCTATATGCCTGTTCCTATACCAATACCAAGCTGTTTTTGATGATTGTAGCTTTATAGTAGAGTTTGAAGTCTGGTAATGTGATACCCCCTGCTTTCTTTTTTTTGCTGAGAATTGTTCTGGCTATTGTTGGATGTTTGTGTTTCCATATGAATTCCTGCATTGTTTTTTCTAGGTCTGAGAAGAATGCTGCTGGTAATTTGATGGGTATTGTATTGAATTTGTAGATTGCCTTAGGTAAGACGGACATCTTCACAATGTTGATTCTTCTGATCCATGAGCATGGGATATTTTTCCACTTGTTTGTGTCATCTTTGATTTCTTTGAGCAGTGTTTTGTAGTTTTCATTGTAAAGGTCTTTCACGTCTCTGGTTAGGGAAGATGCCAAGGTATTTCATTTTTTTTGGTGGCTATCGTGAATGGAACTGTGTTTTTTATTTGGGTTTCTGTTTGTTTATTATTGGTGTAAAGAAATGCCATTGTCTTTTGCACATTTATTTTGTATCCTGAGACTTAGCCAAAGACCTTTATCAGTGTAAGGAGGTCTTTGACAGATTCTCTTGGGTTTTCAAGGTACACAATCATATCATCTGCAAAGAGAGATAACTTGACTTCCTCTTTTCCTATTTGGATACCCCTGATTGCCTTCTCTTCTCTGATTGCTTGAGCCAGGACTTCCAATACTATGTTGAACAGGAGGGGTGAGAGTGGGCATCCTTGTCTTGTTCCAGTTTTCAGGGGAAATGGTTCCAATTTTTGTCCATTTAGGAGTATGCTGACTGTGGGTTTCTCGTAGATGGCTTTTACTATTTTGAGGTATGTTCCCCGTATGCCTAGATGTTCAAGGGTTTTTATCAAAAAGGGGTGCTGGATTTTATCCAAAGCTTTTCTGCATCTAATGATATAATCATATGGTTTTTGTTTTGACATCTGTTGATGTATTTAATTACATTTATGGTTTTACGTATGTTGAACCAGCCTTGCATCCCAGGAATGAAGCCTACTTGGTCATGATGGATGATTTTTGAGATGTGTTGTTGAATTCGGTTTGCTAGGATATTGTTGAGAATTTTAGCATCTATGTTCATCAAAGATATTGGCCTATAGTTCTCTTTCTTTGTTGGATCTTTACCTGGCTTGGGTATCAATGTGATGTTGGCTTTGTAGAATGATTTGGGGAGAGTTCCATCTTTTTCAATCGCCTGGAATACCTTCAGTAGGATTTGTATCAGCTCCTCCTTAAATATCTTGTAGAATTCTGCTGGAAAGCCATCTGGACCAGGGCTTTTTTTTTTATTACGTAGTTGATTTCCTTGATTGTGATTGGTCTACTTAGGGTCTCAATTTCTTCTGGTTCCAAACTAGGTCGGTTGTGTGATGTCCGAAATTTCTCCATTTCCTTAAGGTTTTCAAGGCTGTTTCCATATAAGTGTGTAGTAGTCTCTAATGATCTTTTGTATTTCTTCAGGGTCAGATGTGACTTCATCCTTTGTGTTTCTGATTGTGCTTATTTGGGTTTTTTCTCGTTTTTTCTTGGTCAGTCTAGCTAGGGGACCATCGATCTTGTTTATCCTTTCGAAGAACCAGCTTTTTGTTTCATTGATTTTTTGTATTATCTTTTTGTCTTCTATGTCCTGGATTTGGGCTTTTATTTGGGTAACCTGGATTCTTTGGCTGAAATTAGGGTTTTTGTGGTCTTGCTTTTCCAGCTCTCTTAGGTGGCTTGTTAGGCTGTTAGTTTGTGTTCCTTCCATTTTCTTCATGTATGTTTGTAGGGATATAAATTCCCCTCTTACTACAGCTTTTAAGGCATTCCAGAGATTTTGGTAAGATGTTTCTTCATTTTCATTTGTTTCCAGGTATCTTTTGATCCTTGTTTTGATTTCTTCATTGACCCAGGAGTTGTTTAGCATCATGCTGTTTAGTGTCCATGTCTTTGTGGGTTTGGGGGGGACTTTGTTGGTGTCAATGCTTATTTTTATTCCACTGTGGTTCGAGAAAGTGCATGGTAGAATTTTGGTCCTTTTAAATTTGCTTATGCTTGATTTATGTCCAATTATGTGGTCGATCTTAGAATACATTCCATGTGGTGATGAGTAGAATGTGTATTCCCTGGTCTTTGGATGGAGTGTTCTGTAAGTATCAATTAAGTCCATTTGGTCCAGAGTCACATTGAGGTTCCGGATCTCCATGCTGATTTTTTGTCCTGATAATCTGTCTAGCATTGTGAGTGGGGTATTAAAGTCCCCAGTTATGATGGTGTTAGAGTCAATATCCTTCTTTAGTTTTCCTAGAAGTTGCTTTATGAAAGTTGGCACACCTATGTTGGGTGCATATATGTTTAAGATAGATATTTCCTGTTGATGGAGTGAACCTTTTATCATTATGTAGTAGCCCTCTGTATCTTTTTAAATTTTTGATAGCTTAAATGGTATTTTGTCTGGAATTAGGATCCTGACTCTTCCTTCCTTTTGTGTTCCATTCGCCTGAAAGTTTGTTTCCCATCCTCTTACTTTGAATCTGTGTTTGTCCTTTCTAGTGAGGTGAGTCTCTTGAAGGCAGTATATTGTTGCCTGCTGATATTTTATCCATTTTGCCATTCTATGTCTTTTCAGTGGTGCATTTATTCCATTCACATTCAGGCTAATTATTGAAATGTGAGAGTTCATCCCTTTCATAGAGTTCTTATAGTGTTGTTGTTCTTCCACTTGGTTCTTTTTTATCTTTCTTTTGGTTTTGGGGTTGGTTCATGTATGTTTTATTCTTTTCCCTGTACTCTTTTGAAGAACATTGTTCTTTTTTCCTTTTCTTCTGTGTTTAGTACTTTCTTAAGTGTTTCATGTAGTGGTGGTTTGGTGGCAGCATAAGTTCTTAGGGATTGGATATCTGGGAAAGATTTTAATTCTCCCTCACTGATGAAGCCTAGCTTGGCCGGGTAAGTTATTCTTGGTTGAAATTATTTATCTTTTAGGACTTTGAAGATAGGGCTCCAAGCTCTCCTATCCTATAGGGTTTCTGTAGATAAATCTGCTGCTATTCTGATTGGTCTTCCATGGTAGGTGATCTGGCCTTTTTCTCTTACTGCCTTTAGGATTTTTTCTTTTATGCCTACTTTATTTAGTTGAATTATTATGTGTCTTGGAGTTGGTCTTCTCATTTGTTGTCTTGCAGGGTTTCTCTGAATCTCTTGTGTTTGAATTTTTGCATCACTGATTAGATAAGGGAAGTTTTCTTGAATGATCTCATGGAAAGTTTGTTCTAGTGTGGTCTCTGTCTCTCTTTCTGCCTCAGGTATGCCAATTACTCTTAGGTTTGGTCTCTTGATGTAATCGCTCATCTTTTGAAGGTTTTGTTCTGTCTTTTTGAGCTTGTTTTCTGTGTTTTTAAGAGTTTGGATTAGTTCTATATTTTGGTCTTCAAGCTCTGAGATTCTTTCTTCTGCTTGAGTAATTCTGCTTTTCATGCTTATCAGTTTGTTATTTATTTCATTCACAGTATTCTTTATTACTGTTATCTCAGATATCAGCTCCTTCCTAGTTTCTTCTTGTGTCTCTTCAATTCTTTTTAATCTCTCAATTATTGTCTTGATGTCAATGTTTGTAGTTTGAGACCCTTTATTCTGGGGACTCCTCATTGTTTGCATTCCGAAGTCAGTTTTCTCAGTGTCTGCCTTCCCAGGGGTCTGGGAGAGACCCATACTCTTCTTTTGGTTTTTCTGCATTTTTGTAGATTTTTCTCTCTCTTCCTCTTTCTTCCCCTTCTTTAATTATGTTTTTGGAGGAAGGTGGGATTGCTTTCATTTCTCTTCTGCTATATCCTGTTCTTCCTTATGAGGGTCTTCTGGCTTTGTTCACTTTTGAGGTTGGAGTGTAGGCTGCAATCTGTACTTTTTGCAGTTTTGAGGTTTAATTGAGAGGGAAGCTGTGGTTCAGAGTGTATATGCTGATTCTGGCATCCACAAACAGGTGTATGAGCTCACTGGAACCTATTTCCTTCTGCCTTACAATCTGTCCATTCAGCAGTATGAAGTCTTGGTTCCTAGATTAAAATGGGGGTATAAAAGAGGAAAATAATGTAGGAAGAGGGAGTCAATAGGAAGTTAAGAGAGAGAAGAGCTAGAGGGAAAACAGACATACATACCAACTATCAGGTGAGAAAGAGACACAAGGCCAGAGAGAAGTGGAGGAAGACACGTAAGAAAGATTCCCTAAAGAATACTGATAGCTACACAGAAACAGACCAATATAAACATGAAACAGTGTAGGTCAGAAGGCAAACAACGATCGTGATCAAAATAAACAGTCAAAGTGGTAAAATCATAAGTCACAATAAGAGATCAGACTAAAATCACTTCAGCTCTGATTTCGGCCTCTCCCCTTTGTTTTTCCATTGCAGGCAGCTAGGTTTACTCACAGTTTGGGTTTGGCTGCCTGAGAGTTGCTTTTATCTGATTCGGCTTAGTGGTGGGGCCTTTTCTCCTGTTTAGCAATGTTACGTTAGTTTGTTGGAGTTTGTTGATAGGTGGGCAGGGCAATGGAAATCTCTGCCTGGAGAAAGGCAGAGGCAGGTTCTCTTTCATAGATCCCTTTCTCTCTGCTTTTCTGGGTTCCCAAGCTTGGGGTCATGGGCTGAGTGCCTCAGCCAGGGTCATCCAGGATGGGTCTGGGACTCCAGAGCTCCAAAGCTCCTATGGGCAGGAGGTGAGTGGCAAGAGTGGCTCTGGGCCCCCCACAGGGTACTTCAACCAGGAATGGGACTGGTGTCTCTGAGGGGTGGGTGTCCAGAGCCTCCCTGAGTGACCAACGTCTTGGTGACAATGAGAGACGATGTAGCCAGGGAGCTTGCTGAGACCCGAGACTCCCACACACACAGTGGAACAGCAGCAGCAGGGGGCTGCAGTATCAGGCCCTGCATGGGACCAAGGGACCCGAGGCCTCGGACCAGCGCTTGCTGGTGGTGGGCTTCAATCGCCAGCAGGTGGTGTTATCCCTCGCTCCAGATGGTCTTTATCTCAGCTCCTCGCCCACCCCCCAGGCACTGACAGTGTGATGTAGAATGCCTGCCTTGGTGGCAGCAGTAACAGCAATGGTGGCAGCTGGGCCACTGGCACAGGTGGTGTGATGTGTAATGGCCGCCTCTGTGTGGCCGCTGCCTTGGAGGAAGTGGCTGCTCAGCTGCCATGGAGGAGGCAGAGGCTCAGCCACCTTGGAGGAGGAGGTGGAGGCTCGGCCGCCTCAGAGGAGGAGGCGGAGGCTAGGCCGCTTCGGAGGAGGAGGCGGAGGCTCAGCTGGCTCAGAGGGGGAGGTGGAGGTTCAGCCACCTCGGAGGGGGAGGCAGAAGGCAGAGTCTCGGCTGCCTTGGAGGAGGAGGTGGAGGCTTGACCACCTCGGAGGAGTAGGCGGAGGCTCGGCCGCCTCAGAGGAGGTGTGAAGAGCAGGCTGCAGACAATGGGATCTGCAAACTCCAGGGTGAGAACCAGAGTCTCTTTGCGTTCTCCTTGGTGGAGAGTTTCACAGGCAGTGCTGCCCCATCACCATCTTGCCCCCTCCCCCAATTTTTCTGTTTCTGAGGGAGAAAGAGTAGTAGATATCAGACACTGAGTATCTTCCCACCATTAAAGAAATAGATTTTTAGAGATACAATTTTGAAATAATTTCTTTTGACATATATCACAGTACAACACAATTCATATTTAATCTGAAACTGAATGGTAATAGAATACACATGACAACAATTCTAAAATTTATATTTTAATTTACCTTAATTAATGTGTCTTTTCATATATGAAGGAAGAGAAAGTAATTTGTTCACAATCTCTAATGAGATTTGATGAAAGCATGACATTCTAATTAGTATTAAAACCATATAATGTATAGTTGATGAATAACTGAACCTACCCAAAATACTAAAGTATGGCTACAAAGATCATTTTTAATAAAAGATTCAGACTAGCACTGTCCTAATCTTAGCTTTACTAATGATGAGGAATTCTGATGTTATGTTCTTTTTGTTATGCAATATGAAGTGCATATCACCAACTTGAACAAACATTATTTAACTTGAAACCCCATGCTTGGGATTTAAAAAAAAATCCAGTTTAAAAAAATCAAGTAGTTAGAAGAATAAGAAAAAACACCATTTGTGAGTGTACAGACAGTTCAAGAGTGTAGGGCTTTCTGCAGCAAGACAGTGTCATGGATAAAACTAGATGTTGCTAGATTATAGATAGTTAAGGGACAATGTAACTATAAGAAATAATAAAATGTATTGGTTCATGGTTTTGACAAGTTCTAAGTCTAAGTTTAGATAATTATGGAAATTTGAATATTGATTTATAATTTGAACTAATGAAAATGTAATTGTGTGAAAATTATCCCTTAGACCTTGTTGTCAAAGATCTCACTTAGTTAATCTACACTTGCTATATCTGTGTATTCATCTATCTAGTAAGTATTTTGCTGAAGTATTTTTTGAGTGGGAGAACTATGGTATTCTTATTATTCTATTTGCTTTGTGAGTGCTCTTCATTGTGATGATGCACATAGACTGTTGAAGTTATAATAAAAGGTTTTCAATTACTATTATCTGAAAATAAAGATGAGCCTTTAATGATACTCTGATGGTAGAAAAGCAAAAGCTAAACTGACACTAATTACTTTGACTACCAGGTTCATTGCCCTCTTCCATACTGTATGGATTGATGCACTCCACATATGACTAATTTATCAGTGCAAATTTTGATGCCATTGCTGCTTGTTCCCTTAGTAAGTACAAGGAATGCCTGAAGGTCTCTCTTGTTTGATGACTGTGGAAGGCAAAGAGGTCTCGACTAATGGCCATGCTATATCCCAGGTTCTCTGAGTGAGTCATACTTGGCTATGAGTACCTCACACATAGGTCCTTACTTTGGTTTGGGGTTTGAATGTTCTTGGAAGCATTTATCTAAGACCAACCTGTTTATTGTCCTATTTCTCTCATGTATTCAGCCCATATTGTTCTCTGAAACTGCACAGAGGATCTAGAACTCAGGAAAGGTCTCAACTTCCAGAGGGGTTTATCAGAATTGGGAAAGGCATGCACTGAGGGCACCAGGAGAAGGAATGTCTGTTCTGCATATCTAGTTCATCACAGATGGTTGATCAGTACAGGTATCAGAGTGTTCCTGGAGTTGGAGAGAAAGGACTACAGGGTTTGGCCAAACCAGTAAGCATATGTACATGAAGAAAGAAGAGGCTAATAACAGTCCCAGGGACAATGGGGCAACAATGGTGTGTAAAGTCTCTTATCTGTATCCTGACCCACACAGGTATTCACTCAAGCCTCATTTTCCTAGAAAAGTAAGAAAGAGCCAGGACAGAGACATATCCTCAAATCCCACAGGAGATCTGAAGTGGCTGAGAACAAACAGAAGAAAGCCTAATCCTAGATAGCTCTAGGAGCAGCAACAATTGAACTTGACTGTATGGCTATAAGTAGCATAGGTCAGTATGTGAAAGGGAAGCATTGCTGAGGATTCCAAGGTCCATCTTGGAATGTCTCATTTGGTATAATCTCCATCCTTCTGTTTCTATTGAAATCTGACTCCCTCTGAAATACCATTTTTTATTTCTTAAAATTGATCATTTTCAAGGTTCAATTCATCCTTATTATAACAAGAAGACCTTGCCTGGCTCTGCCTGTGTGTTCAGGAGTCCCCTGTGTACACTTCTCAATTCTGCAGTATTTTCTGATTATTTTCCTTATGGTCACTTCCCCCCCCCACAAATGGATAGAGAGTTGCTTTTAGGTAGGAAACTTATATCTCTTGGAATGTCTCAGCCCCTCCGAGTGCCTGGAAAGCAGGCACTTAATTTGCTACCCATAAAATCTTCTGATGACAAAATTACCCTTAGGCCCCTGATATTTTTGAAAACCTAGAGCAATGAAGACTAAGGAGAAAGGATAGAAGAATGGATCATGGAGGAGGAATCTTAGTCTTGATATACAAGATTGGCTTAGGTAGGTATCTGCCCTTGCCCTCTCCCTCTTCTGTCTCCCTACCAATCAATATCCTTGCTGAGTGCATTATAAAGTGCCTGGCAGTTAATCTGAGCCATCAAATGCTCTACTAACAGTCAACTCAAGTGCTGCCTGGTCTCTAACAGAACCTGATTCAAGAATCATGCCAGAAGAAATGAAAAATTCTTGAGAAGTGGTTTGATGGTGCCTACCTTATCAAACTATACTTAACTCTCATTTGTTTAAGCAGGGATGCCTTCACCCCATTCGCTCCGATTGTGTAAGTTACTACGGATCTCTGAGTAATGATATCCAATTTCACAAATAGAGGCTTCACCCCTGGCCATCTTAGTTTGTCCAACCTTAGTCTTTGAGCTATATCCTAGTCCTCGACCTCCAGTGGAGACCAGTTCTGACTTCTAGGTTTATATATCTCCTAAACTGTGGCTTATATTTATATGTGAGGTAAATATGGAGGGACTCCTGGTCAGCCTGAGGACTGTTTGCCATGAAGATAGGCCTGCCATTTCATCCTGGGTTCTAATAACCCAGATCTGTGCTCTCCAGTTACATTAATCATTGCAGTAGGCAAGACCTTGCAAGATAAAAGCCATGGGAGGCATGGCTGTGTGGAGAGTGGTTAGTCTCACCACCTGCCAGCCAGTTGTTTCTATGTCTAATGTCAGAGAGAATTAGATTGTCTCCCTATTTCCTTCGGCACAGTTTGTGGTTCTAGATGCATCAATACTTGCAATAAATCCCCATAGGCAGAACATTGGCATGCTTCCAGGCCGTTTGGGTGATCTCTACTCTCTTTGGGAAGTGACAGTGATTCTGCCCTTTCCCCTCCTCAGCAGTCTTTTCTTCCTTCAGCTTTAGCTCTCCAGTGTAGAAAATGTAGCAGATACAGTAACAGGATTTGTATCCATGTAGAGAGAACATGCACCACTACAAACTTCTATATGAGTGACAGAAGGGTTTATTTTTCAAGTAACTGCAAAAATTGTTCAGGTATCGAGAGTACTGGTGGAGAATTGAGAAAAATTTTCCCCTTTTCCCCTTCGGTGCTCAAACCATTTTCTTCTAAGACACCGTATTTGGATTCAGAGAGCCTGTTGGCAGTAAAAAGTGAGGTTCTGAGCCTTGGGATGAGATCATCCTGATTGGAAACCCTAAAATCGAGTCCAGGGTAAAGAGGGGCTGAGTGGATCCATAGTCATTTCCCACAATTATTTGTTCATATGTCTGCTGAAAACTCAAAGTCCATGTTCATCAGGGTCAAAAGTCTCTTAAACCTTTGAGTCTTTTCATGTGCTGTTTCTCACATTCCATCCTGCTGGCCTATGCTCTACTTGTCTGCTGCTGATCAACTTCTGTTTCAGCTTAGTCACTTGCTGAAGCCTTCTTTGACCCTTCACCTTATCCACATGTACCTCCTCAGTGTACCCACTGCAATATCCGTCTCATAACATTTATCACAGCATCTGAGGATTCTCATTGCCTGTCATTTTCCTAATATTTGGTCCATGAAGGCAGGGACTTGGTGTCGATTACCACTCTACCCTGGTGCTTACCACAGAAGCTGGAACTCAGCAGGTTTTCAGCAAGTGTTTAGTGCCTGTCTGACTGAGAGTGAGGGGCTGCTGGGTGCTGTCTACCTCTAGAACCACATCTCACCCCAAGTGTGTAATTTCCTGGCTTTAGAGAATCCTGGGGGAGATATGTTAATGCTGCATCACAGGCATATGTTGACAGGATCATATATTAATTCAGTTGTAGCTTATGTAGAAGAAGTATTCTTTCCCAGAAAATACCCTTGCCTTGCTATAGTGTGGTTTTGAAGTTTAGTTTCTTACCTCTTTAAGTGATTTTTTTCCCTTTGTTTTCCTCTACAGGCTCTACTCCATACTGGGTGTATAACGACTATCTCATACAATGCTTCCCTGGATATGTTGATTTGAAGGTGTATGTAATGCTGAAAATCTGCTACAATAGTCTGATTTTTTTTTTTGAGTTATAGTCTCACTCAGTTGCCCAGGCTGGAGTGTAGTGGCATACTCATGGCCTCCGCAGCCTCGACCTGCTGGGCTCAGGCAATCCTTCCACCTCAGCCTTCCAAATGCAATGACCTTTCTGAGTCAGTTACTTAGAGTAAGCCTAGCTTCAAATCACCTCAACACCTCTCCTGTCTCCTCCTTAGTTTATCCAGGTCTTCCTTTAGGTTCCATTTTTACTCTGAGCCAGAGGTTTCTCCAAGCGATAGATTTCCTGAAATCATGGAACCTGGGACAGACACTTCCTTGATCTTATATGTCAGACTCAGTGACCACACAATCCATGCCTCCTGTTTGGCCTTTACCTTTAATCAATATGATCTTGGCTGACTCTTGTTTTCAATTAATGCTTTTGTGACTTTGGAAGGAGGTGATGGTATGTATTAGTAGATGAAAATGCCATAGACTGTGAAAGGGGAGAAGAACAACCCATCCACAGGATAATTAGATAATAAGATAGAATTAGATAATAGCATGATTATCTAATAGAATAATTTCACTGTATGTACTATGGTACTGACTTATGTGCATAGACATTACCAGTCCATTAAATGATAAAAGGTAGATTAGAAGCCTAAATAAGATATGAAAGGTAGAAAGAGAGTTAAGAGGATGAAGCTACTTAGTTTGGTCCAGACCAGGTCCTGAAGAACTTACTCACGTCCATCCCCCTTTCATTTGCTTCCATGTCTTTTTAGCAATTCTTGATGCCAAAACATGAAGACTTCTGAGATGAGTTCCACATGGATTTGTGTATTTAACCACAGAGGGACTACAATGTCAAGGCATTTTGCCTTTGAGCTGGTGTATGTGTGAATATGACTATGTTTTTTTAAAATAAGCATCATGGTTCCAGCATGCTTAGTGTGCTGTTCAACGAAAGGATGCTTTTCCAGGAAGAGGATGGTCCAATGTCATTGCCTGGATGCAGACTCACCTTGAGTGTGAAGACGTTTATTGGTTCATGGATTCACCACAGTTGTGACAACTTTAGACTCATTTTACTTTTCCTTTCAATAATTTACAAAAGCAGCCTAAGGGTGGAGCTCTTCTGGACCCTGACCATTACTTTCATAGCATTCATTTCCTTTTTCCTATCCGAAAAGCCCTACATGATTGTAGGGAGTCTGCAATGCTGTGTGGAATATGGCAATAACTGAGTCTTCAAAAGGTCATTGCATCATTCAGTCAATCCAACTGCTTTGGAATGTTGGGAAGCATAGTACAACCAGTGAAATCCATTTCTGCAGTGAAGAGTTCTTTGGCCTCTTCTATCTCTATCATGTGTATAATACCATGATAGTGGATAAGTCAATCTATAAGTTCATGCATGGTAGTTTTAGGGAAAGCATCATGTGCAGGGAAGGCAAATTAATATCCAGATTAAAGGCATTCCATCATAGTCAACCTGCCACCAAGTACTATCTGTTTATCCTGGGAAATGGCGCTACATAGCCATCTCATTGTTGATTGATGATGCTGGCTGTTCAGGTATTTAGCCATGGTTATAGCCAGGTTGGCATTAGTGAGCAAAAGTTTATGAGTGCATGCGTTACCTCCATCCTTGCCATCATGGACACTTTGTTCATAAGCTCACTGAGTGATGACAAGGGTGGTTGAGGAAAGAGGGTAATTAGAATTCACAAATCTGGTCATCCTAACCACTTGATTATTAAAATCTTCCTTTGCTAAGGCCATCCTTTGGTAAGAATTCACATGAGACACAAATAATGGTTCTTTTTTCCCCATTTAGTGACTACTGTCCCATAATTCCTCTCCAGATTTCTTTGTCAGCAATTTTTTTATTACTTTCCCACCAAAGTTCTGATCATCTACAGGATTAATTTGGATACCCTTTGGACCTACTGCGAGACAGAACCCACTGAAAACTTATTTGGCCTCTGACCTCTATAAAGTCCTTATCCCGACTAAAGCATGCAGTGATGTTTTGGGGTCTCCTGGATCAGTGTCATTTCAGAGCCAGTGTCCAGTAGATCCCCAAAGTTCTGATTGTTTTCTTTCTTATAATTTATAGTTTCCCTGGTAAAAGTGTATAGGTCCTTTGAGGGAAGACTGGGAGATTTGCAGTGTAAGTTTTTGTTATCGTGGAAGAGTTCTTCTTCAGTGTGATGCAAATGCATTCAAGGGGCTCTGGGTCTATAAACTGGTTCAAGTTTGAGAATTGATTGAAGGGTCATGATTTTGTTTTTATGATTCAAGTTTAGCTTTTGCTCACTCGACTTGGAACTTTTTTACTAGTACAAATCAAATAAGAATTTAGTAGGCTTCATATCTCTTTCACATCCAGGGACAGCATGATGAACTAGCCAAAGCCACAGCCCTGTGGAAGGCAGACTGCAGATGCTCCTCTACTTATGATGGGGTTATATCCTTACAAACTCATCATAAGTTGCTAATATTGTCAGTCAAAAGTACATTTAATACACTTCACCTACTGAACATCATAGCTTAAAATACTCAGAACACTTAACATTAGATTATAATTGGGAAAAAAATCATCTAGCACAAAGCACATCTTATAATAAAGTATTAAATATTTTATGTAATTTATTGAAATACTATCATTACAGAGCTCTTTAAAGATACTGGGAATTTCCTCACAAATTGACTTTTCTTTTTCTTTTACTTTATTTTATTATTAATATGTGGGATACATAAGTAGCTACATAAGTAGGCTTCACACAGGTGAAGTTTGGGCTTCCTACTGGTCCTCACTTCCCTTGGTTTGGGGCCAGGCAACCTTTGCGTGGTTGTGTGCCCCCCACCACCACCACTACTACCCGGCAGTGTCCAGCGACTGCCACAATTTAATTTTTCTAAGTACTGTTGAAAGTGTGTCTTCTGGGCTCTCCCAGTATAGATGAGCAAGTCTAAGTGACAAATCTACTCTAACGTTACAATCTCCCTTAGCCTTTGAAATCCTTCCTCTACTTTAAAGCAAGAGTGGTCAGGCACCTCCACTTTGCTTACTTTGGACTATCTTTTTTTTTTTTTTTTTTGAGTTGGAGTCTCACTCTGTCGCCCAGACTGGAGTGCAGTGGCCGCTCCCGGCCACCACAGCCTCGACCTGCTGGGCTCCAGCGATCCTTCCGCCTCAGCCTTCCAAGTAGCCGGAATTACAGGCATGCGCTACCACCCCCGGCTGATTTTTTGATTTATTGTAGAGATGAGGTCTCGCTGCCCAGGCGGGTCTTGAACCCGCGGGCTCAGGCAATCCACTCACCTCAGCCTCCCAAAGGCGCGGGATTACAGGCTGAGCCACTGAGCCCGGCTTGGACTATCTTTTGATTTGTGTTTTAGCTCACCAAAAAAGTTAGAGCCCTTTCTAAGTCTGCAGACCACAGATTTAGATGCAGATCTCTGTTTACTGGGCCCATTTCAATAAATACAGCCCATCTAACTGTGTACTCCATTTGTGATTACTCTAAACCCCTAATATCCATTCCTACTCATGTTCCCCAGATGTCTGATCTGATAAATTAGAAAATGCAAGTCATTCTTTTGGGGTGCAGTGTTTTTCCCTTTATGGGTTATACTGTATGCCTCCCCTTTTAAGGGCCTTCTGGGACCTGAGTCTAGTTATAGGTCTAGAAGCAAAGATGGGTAGAAGGGTGGGGGGGGTTAGCCCTGAGGAGAATCATCATTGTCTTGCATGTCAACTGCCTCTGGAAAGGCCATTGTTGCTTCCTTGTGCAAAGCAAAACTAATCCATTTAGACAGAGGTGGAAGTGAAGGAGTGAAGATGGCATTACCACTAGATTAGAAAAGTCACTTTTTCTGGGAGTGGTAAGACCTCTTCCATTGGCAAAAAGACCCATGACATTTTGGAAGCTCAAGGTCCCCAATTTCAGCAGTCTTCCCACATGTCCCCATCCATGTTTTGAGAGTTTTATTCTTTCCCAATCGGTGTCCTAAATATACCTGTAGGCACCCTACAAGACTGAGAATTCATCTTGGCTTATAATTCAACCAATTGCAGGGTGAATGCCTGTGCTGGATTTTTCAGTCATTTCAGCCCTGTAGCTACTGGAAATAAAGATATCCTTCATGGAACACCTAGAAGTTCTCAGCACCATTTATGTGGTGCTTCAGCATCTCTGAGCCCATCAAATTCTTTCAAATGTTGTCTAGTGAGGTTAGGAAAAGCCATCAATGTGATCAATTCCTTAGTTTTACAACAAATATTAGAAAGTATTATATAAAGAATTATTTAGCTTCTTGCTTCTTATAAGTGGTTGATTAGGACTATCCAGTGTAGCTATTTTGCATATCTTTATAAACAGTTTTTGGCATGTACTATTAGTGCTCTCTTTACTCTAGAAATATTGTCTTTAGCATCTTTAAATTCAATCAGATTAGGAAACCAATCCCAGAATGAATTCAGATAACTCATCCTTGACATTATGATCTTCTAGAACCACTCTTGGTCACAAAATTTATCTTATTCAGGTTTCTCCAGATAAAAATGATGCATACATATCAAAGACCTGAAAACAAGGCTGGGGACTTACTAGTATAAATCCTGGAGACTGAAGGCCTCAGCATCAGGAGGTCTGAAGTCCAAGGGCAGGAGAAGTTGGATGTCCCAGCAAGAAAGGGAAAGACAGAATTTGTCCTTCCTCCAAATTTGTATTCCATTTGGGCCCTCAACAGATTAGATGATGCCACCCAAACTGGTGAGTGTGATCTTCTTTACTCAGTCTACCAATTGAGTGCTAATCTCTTCTAGAAACACTCTCACAGTCACAACCAGAAGTACTGTTATACCAGCTATCTAGCCACCTTTTAGCCCAGTCAAGTTGACACATAACTATAATCATCACAGACCCAAGAGGGCACTCACTAGCTTGGAAAAGCACTAACTTTCCTTGTTAACTCCTTCAATGCTTCTTTGAGATTATATTTTTCTCATTGATTAGATGAACTTTCCCTCATCTGTGGGACGTCTTTTCTTCTTCATGTATATCATATTTGCATATAGCTATAAGGTATCCAACTTCCTATTTAATCAAGGTATAATTATTAAAAAATTTTTAGAGTGCAATAGTTAAAAAGTTGTTTCCTCTTTATAATATGGATCCATATGTTATAAACCTCCTATAAGAAGAAAACCATGAATACTTAAGGCCAAGTCTCCTTTTCATAGAGGAATATTGCTATATTTAGGAAAAGAGAAATACAAAGAAAATTATTTCAATATAAAACAGTGTTCATTTATTTTTAGTAGTGGTGGGTGTTGATTTTATAAGGTTACACTCTGATTTCTCAAACGACATTATTAACCTCAAATACTTATAATATCTATATTATATTAATTCAATACTTTTAATCTATAAAGGACATAATGCAACATTCATTCTAAATTCAATATAAAAAGCTGGGGTGGTGGCTCATACCTGTAATCCCAACACTTTGGAAGACTAAGGCAGGAGGATTGTTTGAATCCGTGAGTTCGAGACCAGCCTGGGTAACATAATAGCAAAAAAATCAACCAGGCATGGTGGCATCTGTCTGTAGTCTCAGCTACTCGGGATGCTGAGGGGGGAGGATTGCTTGACCCCCGAGTTCAAGGTTACGGCAAGTCATGATTATGCCACTGCACTCCAGTCTGGGTGACAGAGTAAGACTCTGATTCAAAAATAAATAAATTAATGAAAAATTTTAAAAAATCAACACATAATTAAATCACTGCTATGAATTTTTGGGTACATATTACATCTTTCAATTTTTTTCTAATATTAGACAGAATAATCTTATATGTCTCCATATAATATCAGTAGATTTGGTTCTCATTTTATTAAAAATCTTCCTTTAAGATATAAGTTAATTTGACTATTAATACATTTTAGTTGTGAATCCGGGTTTATGTTATTCACACAATATTATTTTGATAGCATACTTAATTGATTTATGCCTTTTTCATGCAATGATCTGAAATTTTGCATGTTAAATCATACCCAACTGCTTGCTCCCATTTTGGGAATTAATATTATTTTATCTTTATTGCCATAAAGATAAAATATAAGATTTTTTAAAAAAACACATAAATTTCCCTAAAAAGCCTTGTTAGCTTATATTAAATAGAAGTATGGAAGAAAATTCAAAAAAATAAAATAAAATTTTAGGATAGATATGGAAGTACAGACATCTCTTTGACATGTTGATTTCAGATTCTTTGGATATATACTCAGATGTGGGATTGCTGGATCATATGGTAATTCTATTTTTACATTTTTGAGGAAGGTTTATTCAGATTTCCTGATAACTGTACTAATTTTCATTTACCAAGAGTGTGCGAGTGTTCCCTTTTATCCTAATTCTTACTGCATATGTTTTTTAAAAAAAAATTTGGATATATAAAATTTTCTCTCTGCTCTTTTTTCCTCTCAATCATCAGTAGAGAAAGTTCTAATTTACAAGGGACTCAAACAACTCAACAACAAAGTAATCCCATTAAAAAAGTGTACAAAGGACATGAACAGATGCTTCGCAAAAGAAGGCATACAAGATTCTCCAAAGTCAACTTGAAAGAAAATATCCTAAGAGCAGCAAGAGAGAAATGCCAAATCATGTATAAAGGAAAGGGCATTAGACTAACAGAAGACTTCTCAGCAGAAACCCTACAAACCAGAAGAGAATGAGGCCTATTTTTAACCTCTTTAAAGCAGCAAAATTTTGGCCAAGAATTTTATATGCAACCAAGACTAAGTTTCATAAACAAAGGAGAAATAAAGTCCCTCCCTAACAAACAAACATTAAGAAAATTTTATCCCCCTAAACCAGCTTTACAGGAGATGCTCAAAGGAGTTCTAAACATAGAAACAAAATGATGATGCTCACTACCAAAAAAGATTACATAAGTACAAAGCTCACAGATCCTATGATGCAACTTCACATTTGAAACCCCAAGGCTATAGCTTACAGCACCATAGCAGGGACAAAATCTCACATATCAATATTGTCCTTGAATGTAAATAGCCTAAATACCCCACTTAAAAGATACAGAGTGGTAAACTGGGGGGGAAAAATCCTACTATCTACTGCCTACAAGAGGCCCCCCTACTGGCCAAAGACAGCCACAAACTCAAAGTAAATGGGGGATAAAAGATATAGCAGGTGAATGGAAAACGAAAACAAGCAGGAGTAGCCATCCTCATATCAGATAGCACAAACTTTAAAACCCAAAAACAGTTTAAAAAAAAGAGAGACAAATTTGGGCATTATATAATGATAAAAAGTACAATTCAACAAGAAGATTTAACTACCTTAAACATATACACAACAAACACTGGAGCACCTAAATTCATAAGCAACCATGACGTGACCTTAGAAAAAATATTGACAGCAATACAATAATAGTGGGGAACTTCAAAACCCCAGTGACATCACTAGACAGATTATTGAAGCCAAAAAACAACAAAGAAGCACTGGGCTTTAACTGGACTGTAGACTAAATGAACCTAACAGACATCTACAGAACTTTTCACCCAACAACTGCATAATATATATTCTTCTCATTTCTGCATGGAACATTTTCCAAAACAGACCATATGCTTGGCCATAAAGCAAGTCTCAATACATTCAAAAATGTTAGAATTATATCAAGCTTCTTCTCAGACCACAGCAGAATAAAATTAGAAGTTAACACTAAGAGGAACTCCCAAAACTATACTACTACATGGAAACTGAACAATCTACTCTTTAATGACCCCTGTGTAAACCACAAAATGAAGGCAGAAATTTTTTTTAAATGTTGAAACAAATAAAAATAGAGATACAACATGCCAGCAAAAAGCATACAGCAAAGGCAGTTATGAGAAGAAAGTTTATAGCATTGAATGCCTATATCAGTAAGCAGATCTGAAATCATCAGTTTAATGTTACATCTCAAGGAACTAGACAAGCAAGAACAATCTAAACCCAAAGCTAGCAGAAGAAAAGAAATAACAGAGATCAGGGCAGAACAAAATGAGACTGATACCAAAAAAAAACACAGAAGAACAATAAATCCAAAAATATATTC
>JAPVLO010003346.1:0-23431 GCA_027257055.1 Cephalopachus bancanus | reverse complement strand
GTGGCTGCGCCTAAAGTTTCTTGTCCTCCTGAAGGTGTCATATAATCTGTGTCATTACAGAAATAGAGGGAAAGACCCTACAATTTAAACGCCTGTGAGCCCAGGCTCTGAACTAGATGCTTTGCATATGTGATTTCATTGTGTCTTCATAGAATAAAGATATTTGTATTCTGATGTTCCAGATGGAAAATGAGTTTTGATGGCTTTCTTCAGTTTCCCTAATTGGTAGCGCTGATTCCTGAATCTTTTCAGTTGATCTGTTGGCAGTAATACATTTATGATTCTGTCTTACCTTTTGGGGCATTTTACAGTTTGACTTTGAAGGATCACTTTCCCCAGTCATCGCACCCAAGAAAGCAAGGCCTTCTGAAACTGGCTCTGATGATGTAAGAATTGTTATTTTTTTTCTAATGTCGTTAATTTATTGATACTCATACTAGTTTCCTACTTCTGTAGTATTCTTGTCAATTTGTCTCTATTTCCAACACCTTTTGTTTTATTTATTTTAATGGTGAATAGCAGTTATTTTAAAGAACAGGGTCTATTATGTTTTCTGTGGTCACTTATTCACTTTTGTTTTAATGATTACTAAAAATTACTGTGAATGTATGTATTCTTGTATGATTAAAGTTTGAATTTCTAGATATTACCAACTGATCACCAAAAATGACAGCATTTACCCTTTTATGCAATGTTTCTCTAATTTAGGTTCTTAAATGTGCCAGATTCCCTGGATATATTTTTAAGTGATCCTCAAAATTTTTAAAAATTGCCGGGCTTGGTGGCTCAGCCTGTAATCCCACTCTTTGAGAGGCTGAGGTGAGTGGATTGCCTGAGCCCGCAGGTTCGAGACCCGCCTGGGCAACTTGGCGAGACCTCATCTCTACAATAAATTAAAAAATTAGCTGGGCATGGTAGCACATGCCTGTAGTTCCAGTTACTTGGAAGACTGAGGCAGAAGGATCACCGGAGCCCAGCAGGTCAAGGCTGCGGTGGCCAGGAGCGTGCCACTGCACTCCAGTCTGGGCAACAGAGTGAGACTCGTACTCAAAAAAAAAAAAAAGTTTTTTAATTGAGGTATAATTTGCATAAATGAAATCCTGATATCTCAAGTTTGCAGTTCATTAGTTTTGACTTATGTACATTCATGTAACCCGCACTCAAGATAAAACATTTCCATAACTCCATAGAGTTACCTTGTGCTGCTTTTTTTGCTTGTTTTTTTTTTTTTGAGTTGGAGTCTCACTTTGTCACCCAGGCTGGAGTGCAGTGGAACCCTTACAGCCACTGCAGCCTCTACTTGTTGGGCTCAGGTGATCCTTCTACCTCAGTCTTCCAAGTAACTGGGACCACAGGCATGCACCACCATGCTTAGCTAATTTTTTAATATATTACAGAGATGAGGTCTCGCCAAATTGCCCAGGCTGGTCTCGAACCCTTGGGCTCAGGCAATTCTCTTGCCTCTGCCTCCCAAAGTGCTAGGATTACAAGCATGAGCCACTGCGCCTTGCTCCCTTGTGCTGTTTTAATCAGTTTTTTCTCCTCTTCCTCAAGTAACCACTGATCTGAACTCTATCACCATATGTTAGTGGTACCTGTTTGAGAACTTGGTATAGTATAGATGAAATAGTATGGTATGTAACCTTTGATGTACAGTTTATCTCATTCAGAATAAAGTTTCTGAGATTTATTTGTATTTTAACAGATATCAATAGTTTGTACCTTTGTATTGCTGAGTAGTATGAATATACCATAATTTGTTTATCTGTTCTTCTGCTGGTGGATATGTAGGCCATTTTCATTTTTGAGGCTTGAGAATAAAGCTGCTGATGGCATTCAGTGACAAGTCTTTGAGGACATATATGATCATTTCTTTTGGATAAATACTTAGCAGTGACATTGTTGGGGGATTGCTGACTTCTAAACTGATTGTGTCTTATTAAACTCTGACCAGTAATGTATGAGAGTTCCTCATGTTTACATCTTTGCCAGTGTTTGCTATTGTCAATCTTTCTTGTTTTAACCATTTGAATGTGCATTAAATAGTTTCTTTTAATGGTTTAAAATTGTTTTTTCCTGGTTACTAAGAATCTTAAGCACTCTTTTATGTGCTCATTAACTACTTAAGTATTTCTTTGCAAGTTTCTGTTCAAACCTTACCTATTTTTTAATTGGATTTTAAAAATTGAGTTATAAAAATTCCTTATATTAGCCAGGCATGGTGGCGCACACCTGTAGTCCCAGCTAATCAGGAGGCTGAGCTAGGAGGATCACTTGAGCCCAGAAATTCGAGGATACAGTGAGCTGTGAACTTGCTGCTGCCTTCCAGCCTGGGCAAGAGAGCAAGACACTGTTTCTTTAAAAAAAAAAAAAGTTTCTTATATATTCTGGAAATGAGGGGGGGGTTTGTTTTTTGTTTTTTGGTTTGTTTTGTTTTTTACCATACACGTGTTGCAAATATTTTATTTTAGTGTGTAGCTTAACAGCATTTTTCCATGAACAGAATTTTAAGTTTTGTTATCCAATTTGTCAGTTTTTTCTTTTTATTTTTGAGTTGGAGTCTTACTCTGTTGCTCAGGCTGGAGTGTGGTGGCATGCTCATAGCCACCATAGCCTTGACTTGCTGTGCTCAGGCGATCTTTCTGCCTCAGTCTTCCAAGTAACTGGAACTACAGGTGTGCACCACTATACCCAGCTAATTTTTTTGATTTATTGAAGAGACGATGTCCCACCAAGTTGCCCAGGTTGTTCTCAAACCCGTGTGCTCAAGCAATCCTCTTGCCTCCACCTCTCAAAGTACTGGGATTACAAATGTGAGCCGCCGCACCCGGTCTGGTAGTTAGTTTCTGTATCTGGTCTAAGAGTTTTTAAGTTAGTACTCTGATTCTCTTGGTACAGAAAAATTTTTTAAAAAGTTAGAGTAACACACTATATTAAGCCTTATAAAAATATCAGTAAATTCTAAGTTCTGGAAGTAGTATAAACCACATTCTTTGAACACAATACAATAAATCACAAGTAGTAACCAAAATAGACCTAACACTTGGAAAATATAGTACAATCGGTTTTAATATAAATTGCTGCTGATTGTTATATTGTATTACTAGCCCCAGCATTTTGTAAACATGGAAGCATGAGTATACCAACTAAGTACAGGTAGACCTTCCCTCTTACCAAAACACAAATTGGTGTAATGGCACTTCAACCTGCTCACCTGCACTTACCAGCTTTTATTATTTACTTTTGCTTTATAAAACATAGCCTGAGGTAGTCTTAAATTTTCTCTTTCAATCCCACATAGTATAATTCTCCCACAGTTGCTTCCCTGAAAGGGCATGAATGTATTTTAAAGGTGGCTTCTCTTTTTTTTTTCGTTGGAGTCTCATTCTGTCTCCCAGACTGGAGTGCAGTGGTCACTGCCGGCCACCGCAGCCTCGACCTGCTGGACTCCAGTGATCCTTCCATCTCAGCCTTCCAAGTAGCTGGTACTACAGGCGCGTGCTACCGTGCCCGGCTAATTTTTTTTTTATTTATTGTAGAGATGAAGTCTCGCCAAGTTGCTCAGGCGGGTTTCAAACCTGCAGGATCAGGCAATCCACTCACCTCAGCCTCCCAAAGGCGCGGGATTACAGTCTGAGCCACCAAGCCCGGCTAAAGGTGGCTTCTCTTCATGTTTATCACTGACATCTGGAAATTGTGACTTTTTTCATATAATTTAAGTGAATTTGGTTACCTTTATTAATGATAACATTATAGGGAAATATTATTTTTTAAAAAATTAATATCCTTTTTACTCTTCTCAGGACTGGGAATATTTACTGAATTCAGACTACCACCAGAAAGTTGAGTCTCATCTTTTGAACAGATCTTTATGTTTGAGCCCTTCGGAAGTTTCACAAATGAAAGATGAGGATTTTTCACAGACCCTCAGTCTGGATTCTTCTACACTTCTCTTTACTCACATACCTGCGATTTTTTTGTTGTTGTTCTTTACCTTGTCTATGAGGAGCTTAAGTTGAATACTCTAATAGGAGAAGGAATTTGTTCTCTTGTTGACCTTCTTGTTCAGTTGGCAAGGTAAATATTGTTTATGGATTAGAAATTGCCAGGAGGTCCTCAGATAACTATCTTTTCCATAATATCATCTAGGAACCTTGTAAACAGGTTACTGAAATCTACCTTCTCAGAAAACTAGAGCATTTTCTGTAAACCACAGAATTGTTTGAAGATAATGATTATGTAAGGGCCTGTGGGCCTTGCTAGAATTTTTTGGTCTTTGTCCTAAAATTAATGGAAGGTCATGAAAAAAGGGGATGGCCTGCTCAGATTTTCATTTTGACATAATGACTGGGTATACTGTGGCGGATGTTCTAGAATCACAACTATTTTATAACAATATCTACATTCAGATAGTGCTTTATTGTTAACAGAATCATAGCTTACATCTTTTTTTTTTTTTTTTTTTTTTTTTGAGTTGGAGTCTCACTCTGTTACCCAGGTTGGAGTGCAGTTTCACCACAGTCTCAACCTGTTGGGTTTTTTATTTATTGTAGAGATGAGGTCTCGCCAAGTTGCTCAGGCGGGTTTGAAACCCGCAGGATCAGGCAATCCACTCACCTCAGCCTCCCAAAGGCGCGGGATTACAGTCTGTTACCCAGGTTGGAGTGCAGTTTCACCACAGTCTCAACCTGTTGGGCTCAGGCAATCCTTCCACCTCAGCCTTCCAAGTAGCTGGTGTTTGTTTTTGTTTGTTTGCTTGTTTTATTATAGCGACAAAGTCTCGTTATGGTTTCTTTTTTGATGTTAGGAATCTCGCCCAAATTTGTTTGCAAGAATATTAGTGTTTGCTGTTGTGGAAGTCCTGTTGGCTGAAATAGGTATTGGATTGATAGTGCTGAATCTTCATAGGCATACATTTCTTATTCTAAATAAACCCAAGCAAAAATAAGAGTAAATTATAAAAATTAAGGAGAAATGATAGTAGTTTTGTGAGCACAGAATGATCTCGTACTAATTTTAAAAACAACTGCAGGTAGTGTTTTCCAAGGCTAATGTTACTATGCAAGTTATTAGCCTGGATATTTATTTGGCCAACCCATTACTGGGCTCCAGTGGTCACATTCAGTGAGGTACCTGTGGTTATAATCACAGATGTGGGTGCTGCTTATCCTGCTGTGTCTTCACGAGACAAAGTCTAACAGTGCCCTGCACTTAAAACTCAAAGTTGATTGCTTTGGTCCCTAATATCACAGTGAATATTCTGTTGGACAACAGTACTTCCAACAGAATATGATTGCCTTTTTTTTTTTTGTAGGTACACTGACAGCTGTGGAAACCAATTATGATAGTGTCAAAACTTTCTGAGTGGAGTTTTATTTCATCCACATTTCTTGTGTTACTTACTAGAAAGTTAACTCTAAAATGTTTGTGAGTTGAAAATTTGAGAAGCTAGCTTGAACTATATTGCGTTATGTTTTTCAGGAAGGCCCTCTGGTCCTGAAATGGAATATTGCACTGACAGAGAGTCATACTCTTTAGTTGCTGGCTTGGCCCTGGGTATGGTCTGCTTGGGGGTAAGTGCCATCTGTGCCTTCCCATGCCTTATTTGTGACATCTGCATGTTGAGAAAAATAACCTTAACTCTTAAACTCAGATACCACTCTGCCTTACTATGACTTAGCCTGATTCCCAGCCCTTTCTTCTTTCTGGATATTTTTAAAGCACCAGACTTGTGAGTGGGGAAAAGCTATAGTGAAGAGTGGGGCTTTAAGAATTTTTTTCCCCAGCTCAGCTATGTATTCATGAATAAACTAGGAATGAAGTTTCTTTTTTCCTTTTTTTTTAATAGGAGTCTCACTCTGTTGCCCAGGCTGGAGTGTGATGGCAGAGCCCAGCATTTCGAGTCTGTTGGTGGCCTCGAGTGTGCCACTGCATTCCAGCCTGGGTGACAGTGAGACTCTGACTGGAAAAAAAAAAAATACAACCTGTATATTCCAATGCCAATTCCATTAGGTAGGATTGGCATTACTGAGACATAGGGTAAATGGTACTTTTAGTTTGAACTGATAAACCTTTTTTTATTGTACACTTGAACCACCACTGTTTGAGACTGCTGGCTCTTGCACAACTTGCTGATATTTGGTGTTACTAGTTTTTAACATTGCTGCTGATAAATGTGTCATGATATCTCATTGTAGTTTAAATTTGTATTTCTCTGCTGGCTAATGATGCTGACAACTTTTTCATTAGCTTGGTGGTCTTTCATATATCTTTTTTGGTGAAATATCTGTTTAAGTCCTTTGTTGTTGTTGTTGTTGTTTTTGAGTTGGTGTCTCACTCTGTCGCCTAGGCTGGAATATAGTGGTATGCTCATGGCCACCGCAGCCTCGATCTGCTGGGTTCTGGCGATCCTTCCGCCTCAGCCTTCCAAGTAGCTGGAACTACAAGCGCGCGCTACCATGCCCAGGTAATTTTTTGATTTTTATTGTAGAGATGAAGTCTCGCCAAGTTGCCCGGGTGGGTCTCGAACCCGCGGACTTCAGCCTCCCAAAGGCGCAGAATTACAGGCTGAGCCACTGAGCCTGGCTGGGTTGACCCATTTTTAACTCCAAGAGATGTACAGAATTACCAAAAAGGTTTCATTAAATAACTATTTCACTTGGAATGTGGAACCACCAATACATGATTCTAGTCAAGCCAAATACTGTGAAGAATGTTATAATGAAAGGAGTTTTTTCTTATGTGTGTTCTGAAAATCCACCGTGTTTGACTGTCTGTTGTTTTGACTTCACGTTTGGCACATGAGCTATAGAGGCAGGTGGTACTATGGAGGAACATTGTACTAGGAATAGGGATCTTAATTCTGGTCCTGGCTAGTGTGAGTCAAGTCATTTAACTTCACTGGCTATTGGTTAAACAGCCCCATGGACTGTTAAGCCAAACTGCCTTGTTTTATGTCTAGCCCTGCCACTTACTAGTTATGTCACCTTGGGCTTAATCCCTCTGTGCCTTACTTTACTTATCTACAAAATGGGGTTCTTACTAGTAGCTAAGTGATAGGGTTCTTAATTCATGTTAAATACATGGAAAATGTATATTCTTTGTACACAGAACAGTGCCTGGCATAGAGCAAGCTTTCAGTAAGTTATTATCATCATAGTGGTTGTTGCTGGAAAAGTACATAGGCACAATAATGAAAATATTCAGGCGTTCATAGTTCAAGTTTCAATTACATAGCTAATATTTTCCTTTACAGTAAAGTGTAATGAATTCCATCTGTTTTAAAGCCTTACGTATTTTATGAAATGAAAGTAAATAAACATACATGTATTATAACTTTTATGAGAATTATTATTAATTAACTCATGATTAATGTTTATTTTAATTGGAACCAAACCAAAACCCCAAATACCCTGCTTTGAAGTTAGTTTATTCCTTTGACATGGGTATGTGTTGTGGATCTTCTGTGAGATTTCTTTTCACATGTCTGTTGTTTTATTTTCCAGCATGGCAGTAATTTGATAGGTATGTCTGATCTCAGTGTGCCTGAACAGCTTTATCAGTACATGGTTGGAGGTCATAGGCGCTTCCAAACAGGAATACACAGGGAGAAACATAAATCTCCAAGTTATCAAATCAAAGTAAGTGCAAATCAGAGTAACAGATCAAAACTCTGGAAGCTAAGAAGTTAATTTGAAAATATTAGTTTTTGTTCTGGTAATTAGTAAATATGTTAATTATTAAACATAGGCTAGTATTCAAAATAATTTTATCATAATTCAGAACTCTTATATGAATAAACTTTTCTTTCAACAGGAAGGAGATACCATGAATATGAATGTGACTTGTCTAGGTGCTATTCTAGC
Source organism: Cephalopachus bancanus (assembly GCA_027257055.1). Classification (NCBI taxonomy): domain Eukaryota; kingdom Metazoa; phylum Chordata; class Mammalia; order Primates; family Tarsiidae; genus Cephalopachus; species Cephalopachus bancanus. The sequence continues at coordinate 15,566 of JAPVLO010003346.1, read as the reverse complement.
ACTGGCTGTGATCTACCTAAAAACCAATAACAGGTATTTTATCCATCCACCCCCAATCCTTGCCATGACATCCTTTCTGACCTTGGTAGTAAAATTCAGTTATCTTATGTATTTTATTTCCACTGTGATAGATCAACCTGATTTTCATTCTTTCAAATACTATAAGTTATACAGATTTAAAAATATATATTTTGTTATTTTAATCCTATTTGACAATATAATTTCCAATTTCTATTCATTTCTGTTTCACAGTTGATATCATTGATACCCAAACGGCCCATGTTTGTTTTCATTAATTTTGCATATCATTGTGAGGACTGGTTAAGCCAGAAATACTTAGCATTTGTCTATTCTTGGTTACTGTGTATATAAATGGTTCTGCCTAGTTCAAGAGTTTTCCCGAAGACCAAATCTTTCACCTTTCCAACTCGCTGTACTTAGTGCTGACACTTGAAAGTAGACCTTTGGTATTCTTAATATCTAGCAAGTTTGCTTAGAAGAGTAACTTGACTAAGAGACAACACGTCATGTTTTAAGTCTATTAATTATAAAAATATTCTAAGACTCAAGGAACTTCAGTGTTGTAAATTTTTCCCCTTGGAAAAAAGCGAATGTGTGTGGAATTAATAGGGTGGTTAAAATCAGTTATTTATTCACTTAGTAATTGGTTGAATCTGTATGGCAGTGCTTTCTTGGCACTGGGAATATTTCATTGACAAAACAAAACTAAAAATATCTGCTCTCATGGAGCTTATGTTATAGTAAGACATATATATAGATACATAATAAATATTATGTTAAACAATAAATATTATGTTAGAAGGTGTGAAGTTTATGAAAAAAAGAAATGTAGTGGAATGGGAAGAAATATTTTGAAATATGTCTTGAGTTTCTTGATTGTCTTGTCTCTGCTTGAACAGTACTCCTTTCTGATGTCCTCAACCTATAGATGAATGGCAGATTGGCTGCGGGCTCCTGATACCATGTATTTGCTGGACTTTGTGAAGCCAGAATTTCTCTTGCTTGGGGTATGGTGCTTTGTTATTGTCCATTTCTGTTAGCATGATGAGTCTATTTGTGATTCATAAATTTAGCTTGCAAACATAAATGTCTTTACAAGAGAGCCTTTTACTTTTAATTCTTCATGTATGTCTAATTGGCAGTGTTTTTTTGAAATTTCCGAAATGTAACTTTAGGAATCCCAGGAAAAATTACAACATTGATGTATACTTGGAATGACATTTCACCTCCTCACATTATTGTTCAAAATTTCCTAAAAAGCATCATGTGACTGAAACTTTATTACTGTTTTGTTTTACTTTTCTGGATTACTATTAGGCATTCAGTAATACTGTTAAGGTATTATAAGGTATGACATCAACAGTTTGACATAATTGCCTAAAATTTTTCCTCTGTTCTTTTTTTCTCCTAATGTTTGAACTTAGCATATGGGAGCCTTTAAATTGCAATGTAGATAGAGCTTTCTTATTTAATGTGGTTTGTCTTTCACAAAGCAGGTTTAAAAAGTTCTCCCAACCCTCTGTACTTTGATGCTGATAGACTCAATTTTAGTTTTTCTTTATTAATGTAAACATTTTTATTTTAATAAGTAACTTAGGTTGGTACTACAGATGGTTCCCAACTTCTGATAGTTTGGCTTAGAATTTTTCAACTTTACCGTAGTGCGGAAGTGATAAGCTTTCGACAGAAAACATACTCAAATTCGGACTTTTGATCTTTTCTCAGGCTAGCAATATGAGTCTGATACTCTCTCATGATGCTGGGCGCACCATAGCTGCCAGTTAGCCGACTCTGCAGTCACGAGGGTAAATGGCTGACATCCTACAGTGTTCTGTGTTACAGATGGTTTTGCCCAACTGTGGGCTAATACAAATGATCTGAGCACGATTAAGGTAGGCTAGGCTAAGCTGTGATGTTTGGTAGACTAAGTACATTAAATGCATTTTTGACTTAAGATGTTTTTGATTTATGATAGGTTTATCAAGATGTAACCCTCCCACGTTTGTATACGTTTTTCAAAATCATCATTAGTTGAGAAATGCCTCTTAAATTGTTCTATTTAATATTATCATTGTTACAAAATCTGTGAACTTTATCTGCTCTAGTTAATTTTATCTGTGTTGTATTTTTAAGACACTTGCTCGGTGCCTGATTTTGTGGGATGGTATTTTACTAAATTTCAAGTTGGTTGACAGCAATATTCCTTAAGTAAGTACATATAATAAGTAGTATTATATCCTTAATAGCATAAAATTGATATCTTGAGGGATTTTTCAAAGTCTTATAAACTTTTTTATTAGGAAGGTGATATTGGTCATTAGGGTATCTTTTAAACATATAGAAATTTTCATGTTACTTCAAAATTTTTTTAGCGTATTTTTGTTTTTTAAGAGGTAGGGTCTTGCTGTGTTGCCCAGGCTAGTCTTGAACTTCTGTACTTAAGGAATCCTCCTGCCTCAGCCTTCCAAAATGCTGGGATTACAGGCATGAGCTACTCTGCCTGACCTGGAACTTCCATTTTAAGATTGTATACTGATCACAGACCCCAGCCTTCCTTTTCAACTTCAGATTCTTAGAAATTATAGTTTTAAATTTTAAGTACATATACCAAAATACTCTAAAAAAGTATTTTTGATATTTTTATTCTAATTAACTAAGCAGACATTTACCTAGGATGATACTGTGCTTTGTGACAATTTTAGATCTCCTATACAGTAACTTCTTTTAGTTACCTTATAGTATACTTATTCAATAAGCCAAGTATATTAAAAATAAACAGACTCCTTTGTAAAAACTCAAAATCAAATATTGTAAAGAGCTACTGCCCTTAGTCATGTCTTATGGTCTCAGTTTCTTTTTTATCCTTGAGAATATTACTTAGATTGTTTGTTTCCTTTAATATTTTCAGAAGAAAAAGCTCAAAATAAAGATTGAGACAACTTTATATGAATACCCATATCACTAATAGATTCTACAGTTAATATTTTACTGTAAAAACTTGTTTAATTTCATATCTGTCTACATATCTATTTATCTAATCCATTTTTTATTAAATTTAAAGTTAGTTACAGAGAATAATACACATCTTAATATTGCAGAGTATGTATCAACTAGAATTCAGTATTTACAGACATCTTTTTCTTTTAAGATAAAATTTACCTTTCATGAATTGCACAAATCTGAAGCATCCTATTTGATAAGCTTTGACTGATATATTTGCCTTTGGAAACAAATCTCTGTCCCTTATGCTCCTTCCCACTCAGTCTGTGCACTCACCCTCTACCCTCAGGTAACTAATTACGTATTGTATTCTCTAAAATATATTAATATTCCTGTTGTAGAACTTTGTATTAATGGAGTCACATACAGCTTATACCTTTTGTATAAGACTTCTTTCATTCAGCATAATTTTGAGATATTATTGTGTATCGATAGTTCATCCTTCTTTGTAATAGGTGTTAGAGGTTGAGTATTGATTATCCGAGATGTGTGGGACCAGAAGTGTTTGGATTTTTCCTGATCTTGGAAGATTTACAGTTATACTTACTGGTTGAGCATTCTTAATCTAAAACTCTGAAATCCAAGTGTTCCAATGAGCATTTCCTTTGAGCATCATGTTGGTGCTCAAAAAGGTTTAGAGTTTGGAGCATTTTGGAGTTCAATTTTTGTATTAGGGATGCTCAACCTGTATATTCTAGACAAGATCAGGCACATTCAGGATGCTATGGACATAGACAACATGTATATTTTCCTGGGCGCAGTGGCTCACACTTGTAATCCCAGCACTTTGGGAGGCCGAGGCAAGAGGATTGCCTGAGCCCAGAGTTTCAAGATCATCCTGGGAAACTTCATGAGACCTCATCTCTACAATAAATAAAAAAATTGGCCTAATGTGGTGCCACAGATCTGTAGTTTTAGCTACTTGGAAGGCTGAGGTGGAAGGATTGCCTGAGTCCAGCAGGTTGAGGCTATGGTGGCCTTGAGTGTGCCACACTGCACTCCAGCCCAGGTGACAGTGAGACTCTGACTCCAAAAAAAAAAGAGAACCTGTATATTCCAATGCCAATTCCATTAGGTAGGATTGCCATTACTGAGGCATAGGGTAGATGGTACACTGAGTTTGAACTGGTGAACCTCTTTTTCATGTTACATTTGAACCAATGCTGTTTGAGAATGCTGGCTGTTGCACAAGTTGCTGATATTTGGTGTTACTAGTTTTTAACATTTCAGTACTGCTGATAAATGTGCCATGATATCTCATTGTAGTTTAAATTTGCATCTCTCTGCTGGCTAATGACGCTGACAACTTTTTCATTAGTTTTTTTGTCCCCCATATATCTTTTTTGGTGAAATAACTGTTCAAGTCCTTTGCTTATTTTTATTTTTTTAGTTGGTGTCTCACTCTGTCATCCAGGCTGAAGTGCAGTGGCACACTCATGGCCACCGCAGCCTCAATCTACTGGGCTCAAGTGAGTCTTCCACCTCAACTTTCCAAGTAGCTGGAATTATAGGCATCCACCACCCTGCCCGGCTGATTTGTTTTTTACTTTATTGTAGAGACAAGGTCTCGCCAAGTTGCCCAGGCTGGTTTCGAACCTGTGGGCTCAGGCAATCCTCTCACCTCAGCATCCCACAGTACTGGGATTATAGGCATGAGCCACCACACCTGACCTGCTTGTTTTTAAAAAACTGAATTATCTTTTATTATTGAGTTGCTGAAATACACACACACACACACACACACACACACACACACACACACACACACACACACACACTTTTTTTCTTGAAACCTATCCTTGGTCAGATTTATGTTTTACAAATATTCCTCCTAGTCTGTGGCTTATTTATTTTGTTAGTAATAATTTTGATGAGCAGATTTTACAAAGTTAATGTCTGATTTGTCAGGTTTTTTCCTGAGTCAGGATCTCTCTCTGTCACCTAGGCTGGAGTGCCAGTGGCATGATCACGAATCACTGCTGCCTCAAACTCCTAGGCTCAAATGATCTAGCAACCTCAGCCAGCCTAGTAACTGAGACAGCAGACATAGGCTACCCTGCCAGGCTAATTTTTTTATTTTTATTTTTTTGTAGAGACAGGGTCTCGCTATATTGCCCAGGCTGGTCTCAAATTCCTGGACTCAAACAATCCTCCCGCCTTGGCCTCCCAGAGTGCTGGCAGATTACAGACGTGAACCACTGGGCTTGGCCTTGACAGTTTTTCTTTTATGATTATTGTTCTCTCTTTCTATGATAAAAAGTTTGCCTAATCGCAAATCATGAAGATAGCCTCTCATACTTTTCTTTAAAAGCTCCAAAGTTTTAGTTTTTATGTATATTTACATAATCCATCTCTGAGTAATTTTGTGTGTGATATGAGATAGAGGTAGAGGTTGTCTTACTACAGAAGCTCTTTAGAGTTAGCACCTAAGATTTTTATTGAGAGTTAACATGTAGGTGAGGTGCCCTCTGCCCTGCATGTACCAAAATTGCAGACTCTCAGAAGAGTGTGTGTTAGCCTAAACCACATTGTTTGTACAAATAGTTCAGTCACAGTAAATATTCACATACACATTTTCTTTTAAAGCAGCCAGTTAATTTACTTGGGATCTAATTGTCGGACTTTATTTCTTTGGTGCCAGCTATAATCTCATTCAGTTATCTGTGGACTGTTGGAGTCTGCCCTGTGCACACAGTTCATGGATCAGGCACACAGTTACATAGTATTCATGCAGAGAATTTGGGTCCTCTCTCTGTGGCTCTCTCCTTTATAGTATTCTATCTTCACCTCCTACTTGCTATGGTTTCCTGGGTTCTCTATTCTGGTTGTCAACCCAAGAAGAATGTGGACTTTTTTTTTTTTTTTTTTTTTTTTAGTTGGAGTTTCACTCTGTCGCCCAGACTGGAGTGCAGTGGCCGCTCCCAGCCACCACAGCCTCGACTGCTGGGCTCTGGCGATCCTTCCGCCTCAGCCTCCCCAGTAGCCGGAATTACAGGTGCGCACTATGACGCCTGGCTGATTTTTGATTTATTTAGAGATGAGGGCTGGCCAAGTTGTCCAGGCGGGTCTCAAACCCATGGGCTTAGGCAATCCACTCACCTCAGCCTCCCAAAGGCGTGGGCTTACAGCTGAGTCACCGAGCCCAGCTGAATGTGGACTTTTAATTGGAGTGTTAGCCATCCTTTATGACCCAGACCTGCTCTCAGGCCAGAAGCTAAGAAAAGGGAATTTATTTATATCAACTCCCCTCTAGGATCTGCTTGCTTTGCTCGCCCTGCAGTGTCTCCAGGTCAAGAGTTGGTGAATTGCAGCATGCCTGTTTTTTGTAAATAAAATCTTATTGGAACACAGCCATGCCTGCTTGTTTCCTTACTGTCTGTAGCTGCTTTTGTACTACAAATGCATAGATCAGTAGTTGCTAATGTTTACTATATGATCCTTCTAGAATAAGTTTGCTGATCCCTGTCATAGAAAGTTTGGTTTTTATATTTTGTCTAGAGTTTTATTCTTGTTGATTGCTTTTTTTTTCTTTTGAGTCAGAGTCTTACGGTCTCCCACAATGAAAGTGTAGTGGCATGATCACGGCTTACTGCAGCCTCTACCTCCTGGGCTCAACTTGTCTTCCTCCTTAGCCTTCTAGCCATCTGATGCATGCCACCACATCTGGCTAATTTTTTTTTTTTAGAGAGACAAGATCTATGTTGCCTAGGCTGGTCTTGAACTCAAGCATTCCTCCTGCCTCAGCCTCCCAAAGTGCTAGGATTACAGATGTAAACTACCCTGCTTTGTCTTATACTTGTTAAATGAATTGACCTGATAGTTTATTGATCTATTATTTGAGGAAGTGGAATTCCTAGATTTGTTTTTATTTCTTTAGTTCTTGCAGTTTTGTTAGTCACTGATGTGAAATGGATGAGGAAGAGTTGTTTTAAATGATTCACTCATTTAAAATGTCGCCATAATTTTAATTCCTAGCATATTCAGATGTCAGAGATGTCACTTATTTTTGGAAAATGCCCTTTTCAAATGTATATAGTAGGATTAAAGTATACTTTCTCTTTCATTGCTTCATTCACCACATGCTTCTTTTTTAAGTTTTTTATTTGTTTAATCTTTTTTCACCACATACATCTTGATACTCTGCAAATGCAAGATGCCACTAAATTCCATAATACTCTGAAGATGCATCTGGCATGCTGGCTGTCCTCAGACCACTTTAGTTTATTCAGTTTACTAAGTTTAGTGTATTATATGAGGTTAAACATGTACACACGTAACTATTCCAAAACAGAAAGTATAAATTCATGTCAGAGAGCTGTCTTTTTAACTTCTGTGAAAATACGGTTTTTAGACTTAAAATACAGAATTATTCCTCTAATACTTTTTTTACTTCTGACTTAATAAGGCTAAGTTTGGTCTTTATCACGTCAGAAATGCCACAAATAAGACATATAACAAGTTCATTGTTTTCCTCATTCATAATCCCCATCACCCTCCACTTTTCTCCAGACTCCTACCTGGAGCTACATTGATTCTGTAGCTGGGCCCCTGTAGCAAGCAATCTGGTGATAAAAGGAGGAGTTTTTAAAAAGGTCACTGTAAACTGCTTGTTTGAACTTCAGGCCTGTATAAAATAACTACCATTTTCATAGCACTTTCATAAAAAGCTTTACAACCTTATGTTACTCTCCATGCTGTGATATAAGTGGTTGAAGTATTGACGGTGGGAACGACTTACTAATTTTTGATTATCTGCTTGTTTGTGCATCCATTAGACTGTTAACGACTCAAAGTCAGCCAATGGGTCTATACAGTAGTTAGAGCCCAGTGCAACCTGGTACATGGAAAGCGGACAGACTTGTTCAGAATCATCTAGATATTGAGAGGTAGGGTAAAATTGAAGCTTAGCTATTAGGACTTTACATCTTGATATTTTTGCATTGAACCTTGTACACAACAGAGAAGTTTTGTGGTCTTGCTTGTTTTCTGTGTGCCTTAATCTGCCCTTAAGTCATGATATTTATCCCTTTGATTACTTCTTATACAGTGTATTTTGATTTTTTGACTTTACAAAACCACAGAAAGATGACAAGGACCAAATTCAAGAAGCCCCCCTCCCCATAATATTTACAGCTCAGGTTCTAAGTAATGCTTTTAAATAGTTTATGGTCAAGTATGGTGTTAGGATCAAGGGAAGTTAATAATAATAGCAATAGCTAACGCTTACAAAGGACTTACTATGTGACAATTCTTAATTTTAAGAGGTCTAAGTATATTAAGTAACCTAATTCTCACAGAAACCTAGAAGGTAGGAATCTCATTATATATACCCATTTTACAGACGAGGTACAGAACAGCCAGGAAGCTTTCTTATGGTCACAGAGCTGTAGGTGGCCCTGTTGGAATTTCAACCCAGGGTACATGCTCTTTTGAAGACTCATAGAAGTTTAGAGATGCCTGCTATGAAAATAGAAATATTCCATTCCTGCATGATGTTACATAAAGTTTTTAGCATGTATAAATGCTATAATCAGGTTAGCTTTCTGTATATGTTAGTTCTTTAGAATGTCACTCATTCTGAGTAAATAGTCTCTGAAATTAAAAACAAAGACTGGAGAGGAAGGAAGATGGAAAATAGTTATCAGACTGTGTTACACAGCCAACATATTTGCTTGCCTCATTAAGATTATCAAAGAAGAAAGATATTTAAAGTTTTTGATTTGGTGATATTCACTACATAAGACTGTATTGTAAATGGCTTCTGAATATTCATTGCTTTATTGGAGAAGGCATTCAGAAATGTTACTCTCCTGCGCAATCTTCTCAAAAGAATTAAAGAAATCTTGTGTTTATTTTTCTTCTGTTCTGTGTACTTGTATTCATATGTTTAGAAAATATATAGTTTTTTTTCTCTTTTTAAGAGAAAGCCATCAAATCTCTTTTTGGTTACAGATAGGTATTCTGTGTATATTCTTAAATAAATTTTTTACTGTATATACTAAAAGGAAATGAATGTCTTTTCTAAACAATAGTTATAGTATAGCCAATCAGCATATTGACAGTTTTGCTTTATTTGGGTAATTAGCGTAGTAAATATCCTCCCCTCTGATATGTACATTGGCTTAATGCTAGAAATAGTTCATGAAAAAACATGTGTCTCTGATTGGAGTTCCTTTTTGGTTTTTTATTTATTTTATTTTTTATTATAAAGTTGTGAGGTACAATTCAGGGTTAGATATACAAACATTGAGTATGCAGGTACCCTTGTTGATGAGGTATGCCCCTTCCTCCCCTAGCAGTTTCCCTCAACTGCCAAACCCACCCCTCCTCCCCTGACAGTTTCCCGTTACTGCCAAATGCTTTCTTACAGTATTATAATTGTTCAGGGTCCACTTATGAGTGAGAACATATGGTACTCTGTTCTTGGTTTCTGTGATAGATCGCTGAGTATGATCGACTCCAAATTCATCCAAGTTGCTGTGAAATTCATATATTGTCCTTCTTTATGGCAGCATAATATTCCATTGTGTATATGTACCACATTTTCTTTATCCAGTTCCTCTTTGATGGGCAGCATGGTTGGTAACATGTTTTTACTATTGTGACTAGAGCTGCAACAAACATACATGTGCAGGTATCTTTTTTGTAGAATGATTTGAGTTCCTCTGGGTATAATCCCAATGGGAGAATTGCTAGGTCATATGGAAGGTCAATTTATAGTTCTTTCAGAAATCACCACACTGTCTTCCAAAGAGGTTGCACTAGTTTGCATTCCCACCAGCAATGTAGAAGCGTTCCTTTTTCTTCACATCTTCGCCAGCATCTGTTGTTGTTTGTTTTATTAATGATGGCCATTCTTACTGGGCTTAGGTGGTATCTCAATGTGGGTTTTTTTTGGTTTTTTTTTTTTGAGTTGGAGTCTCACTCTGTCGCCCAGACTGGAGTGCAGTGGCCGCTCCCGGCCACTGCAGCCTCGACCTGCTGGGCTCCGGCGATCCTTCCGCCTCAGCCTTCCAAGTAGCCGGAATTACAGGCATGTGCTACCACGCCCAGCTGATTTTTTTATTTTATTGTAGAGATGAGGTCTCGCTGCCCAGGCGGGTCTCGAACCCACAGGCTTAGGCAATCCACTCACCTCAGCCTCCCAAAGGTGTGGGATTATAGGCTGAGCCACCGAGCCTGGCTCTCAGTGTGGTTTTGATTTGCATTTCTCTGATGATGAGTTAGTGTGAGCACTCTTTCATGTGTCTGATGGCTGTGCCCATATATTTTCTTCTGAGAAGTATCTATTCATGTCTTTTGCCTACTTTTAAAAGGGGCTGTTTGTTTTTTTCCTTTTGGTGCATTTGAGTTCCTTGTAGATCCTAGATGTTAGGCCTTTGTCAGATATACAGTTGGCAGATATTTTTTCCCATTCTGTGAGCTCTCTCCCTGCTCTCTTGATGGTTTCTTTTGCTTTGCAGAAGCTCGTTAGTTTGATGAAGTCCCAATTTTAAACAAAGCAGTTTGCTGACAAAAATCTTTTCTGTAATTGATTAATATTAGTTTTTTCATGACCTTTATAGATTTATTTAAGTGAGTGCTTTTGGGTGGGAAGAGGGATGCTGTGTCTGCAACTATATATAATTTTTTTAAAAAATCGAAGTCTCCTTGTATTCCTCTTTTATGAGATCTTAAAATATAAAAACTAGCCAGGCTCGGTGGCTCAGCCTGTAATCCTGCGCTTTGGGAGGCTGAGGTGAGTGGATTGCCTGAGCCCATGGGCTCGAGACCCACCTGGGAAATTGGTGAGACCTCATCTCTACAATAAATCAAAAAATTAGCTGGGTGTGGTAGCTTGCGCTTGTAGTTCCAGCTACTTGGAAGGCTGAGGCGGAAGGATCGCTGGAGCCCAGCAGGTAGAGGCTACAGTGGCCAGGAGCAGCCACTGCACTCCAGTCTGGGTGATAGAGTGAGACTCCAACTCAAAAAATAAAAAATATAAATAAATAAATAAATAAAATATAAAAACTTATGTGTATTTAAATTCTAAAATATAAATTTTAAAGTTAAAAAATTGTTTTGAAAACTCAAGCACATACATGCATAATTCCACTTAAATTTTTGATGTACTGTATTTTAAGGGTATGCGTGTGTATATTTGTGTGCAAGCATGTATATGTAGAAGAGCTTTGCTGTCTGAGGAGTACTGGCATCTTGTCTTCCTACCAGTCCTTAAAGGGAAAGAAAGCATTGGAATGAAATCTCTGAGAAGGTAAAAAGAGATGACTGTGTTCAACAGAAAGGGATATTTGAGAGGGACTGATTTTATAGGTAGTTAATTAATTAGTAAATATTTCCATGTTACGACAATTTTTACTTCTCTGTAAAACCTATTAATAGAAAACTCAAAGAATTTTGGGGCCAAGAATCACTTTATATAATATTTTTAAAGAGAATTTCTCCATTACTTTTTTTTTTTTTTTTTTTTTGAGTTCTGTCGCCCAGACTGGAATGCAGTGGCACACTCCTGGCCACTACAGTCTGAACCTGCTGGGCTCTGGCAATCCTTCCACCTCAGCCCTCCAAGTAGCCAGAACTACAGACGTGCGCTACCACACTTGGCTAGTTTTTGATTTATTGTAGAGATGAGGTCTTGCCAAGTTGCCTGGGCGGGTCTCGAACCCGCAGGCAGGCAATCCTCTTGCCTCAGCTTCCCAAAGTGCTGCGATTACAGGCTGAGCCACGAAGCCCAGCCTAATTTCTCCATTACTTTTTAGCTGAGTCTCATCACCTGCCTTTAAGATTTCTGTTCACTTAAAAATATTACTCCCTTTTCTGACCTATTCAGCTTATAGGCAACAGCAGATTGCAGCACTCACAAAGCCACATCTGTTGATTACCTCCTCTTTGTCCTTCCTTCATCTCCAGGCTCTTCGCCACCTCTATGTGCTGGCTGCAGAACCAAGGCTCCTGGTGTCTGTGGATATGGACACAGACACGCCCTGCTATGCTCTCTTAGAAGTCACCTACAAGGTAACTCTCCCTGTTACTAACTTGATATTTTATTACCATTTTTCCATCTTTTCAGACAATAATATTTCAAAGGTGTTGTCCAGTGAAAAGTGAGTTGAACTTTCATAAAAATTGAAGTTTCCAAAGTTCTTGTGCATTCTGCCAGGTCATTCATGCTCATTTATACTCTATGGGTGTAATTTTTTAGGATCATCAGCTACTATTTTGTCTTTAGGACTTACAATTTGAAAATGTCCGTGATAACTTTATATGGCTGATAGTGTGACAAAAAAGTAATTGAGTTAAAATTATTCTTAGATATGTTAGCTGAGTACTTTAAAATCCAAATATGTACTTGGTGAGAACTTTCAGTTAGATACACAAATAGAGTACAAATAATATTTTCCCTTCACTATATTATTAAGTACCTCCTGTGTATCAAAACTGTGCTAGACTCTGGGGTACAAAATGAGGTGACATCATCATATTCCTTAAGGCACTTTTATCCATTGGAGAACCAGCATGGGTGCCATGAAATTAGAGTGGTAATTAGAGGTTGTGTGTGCAGTAGAGAGGGAGCAGAGGAGTAGTGCCTTGCTCAACTGTGGGGCTTGGAGAGGCTGTCACAGTGGACAGTGTTGGGCTGAGACTTGCCAGCTGAGTGACACATCACACCTGAGAAGACAATATGTGCAAAAACTCAGACACATCAGAAGTGCGGCCCTTCAGTACTGCTGGCCTGTGACGGACAAGGCTTGAAGCAGTCGGAAATGATGCATCCCTACTTTAGTCATTTAAGATTTGAGTACCAGAGAGGCTTTTATGCCATTTCACAGTCTCTGTACATTCTGTGGGGAAGAGGAGGTATAGAGTGGAGATGTTTCTTCTTTTTAGATTCCACTATCTACCTAGTGAACTATTACATTTTTAAAGGGCACTCAGTGGTATGAACAAACCAAAGAAGAATTGATGGCTCCTACCCTTCTTCCAGAACTCCCCCTTTTATAGCAGGTAAATTGGGTGTGACTTAGGGAGATCTATCCAAGAGACAGATTCAAAAAGAGTAACATAACGATAAAGATAGTTAAATAAGGCTGGTGCGGTGGCTATAATCCCAAACTTTGTGAAACCAAGGAGGAAGGATCACTTGATCCCAGGAGTTCAAGAGCAGCCTGGGGAACATAGCGAGACCTCGTCTCTTAAATGTCTCTGCTTTCTGCATGTTTTGTAGAAAACAAGAAAGCAGCAGCAGGAGAAATAAGTCATGACGAATAGAGAAAGTCTTGTCTGAGACATCTTTTTGCTGATAGGTGAGACGACCTTAGGACATAATTCACACACTTTTTTTTGTCTGAAAATGGAGCTTGTTAACCTCTCCGTGTCTCTTTCCAGCTCAGTTATTATTTCCTCTGAGAAGCATAGCTTTCAGTTTGTCAAACCAGCACTTTTTCAGACTGTGTTTAAATTTATGTTGGCAGATTAAAGTTAAAGGCCCAATATACTGGGAACTGCTCATAGATTTAAGCAAAGGAACACAACACCTGAAGTAAATATATTGAATTTCTCAAATTTGCAATTTAGAAAGTGAACAGAAGTAGATGGTAAGGTATAAATTATAGATTATCTGGAGTGTAACTTATCTCTCTTTGATTTCATCCAAGACAATATGTAGGTATGTATTAAATAAAGTAGTTTATTTCTTTGAAATAGAGTTTGTGTTTGAAAGTGAAAGTGTTAATGTAGAAATCAAACCCTAAATATTGATTCACTGAGAAACTTGAACTGACTTCGGATAGTAGAGGAAATATCTCTTGGTATACTAATGTAAGGTTTACTTTAAGAAAATAAATCTGATGTGTATGTCCACAAAAGGAACTTTATACTCTAACAATTGATGTTTTTTAGACCATATCTCCTGTTGCATCTCTACCATTCTTATGTTAGAATGTTCTCATAAATTTAAGATTATAGTAGATTGCTTTTGGGTTGAAGCCGTCATATGCAAGTAAATATTTAGAGTGTTAATCATTTATATCATAAATAGTGTATAAATTAAGCCTTTAGCTTTCCAAAAAGTTTAACAGGCATGTAAAGTTTTTATAGTTTGGTTTCAATTTATATTTTTCCAAACTATCTGAATATTAGCTGTTTTCTGTATTGTTCGGTCTTTAGATTTGGAGCAATATTTTATTTCTGCTGCAAACCAATTAATGTATATTACAGCTCCAGGATCCCATGCACAGTGCTGGGGAACGTGGCGAATACAAAGAAATGTTAGACACAATATTACCTTTGAAGCCCATATTTGAGCAGATAGTCAGAATGCATTCACATTTAACAAGTACGAGGAGTCTAGATGCCACAGAAAGGCAGAACTTTATTTTATGTTTCCTTGTAGGGAATGATTTAATTTTAGATGCAGTAAATAATCGTATACTTAAGTGGAAAATAATAAAGGCTTCATCTCCTGTGAATACAGTATTGGAAAACACTGTGTTTCCAGCCAAGAACTACCAATAATACTTGATATTAAATTCACGCTTTTTTATTTCAGGTCCATCCTTTCCAAAGATGTGGTTTTATATGTTAAACTCGGGGCTGGTCAACTCTCCTACAAAGAAGATCCAATGGGATGGAAGAGTTTGTTGGCACAGACTGTTGCTAACAGGAACTCTGAAGCATGGGCCTTCAAGGTAGTATTGATGGGTTAAAAACTAAGAGATGAGAGGAAATAATTCAAAATCCCACGAGCTAGCTTCCCCACTCATTGATGCAGATTGTAAAGGTGGATCTGCTTCCTCTCTCATTGCCGCATATTATAAAGACTGATTGACCTTGAGGTTCATTTGTTTTATGTGACAACCATAATAAAATATGGACACTCTGCCAGTACTCCAAGATTGATATTTAGCAGCAAGGATAGTCAAAGTGTATCTTGACACTATAAAAAGTATTTAGTTTAGTAATTTTACTTACTAATCCTCAAATCAGTCAAGATTTACTTAATTCATAGCAAAAATAGAAGAAGAATTTTACAAGCTATCATGTATTAACTCAATTTTTAACCCATTGTTTGTTTCTTATATCTTGGTGAGGATAAAATGATGACAAGATCAGCCTTCTTTTATTAGTTTGCTTTATTATTTGCACAGTACTTGATTGCTAATACAGTAGTATTTGAAATTGAAGAACTCGAATGAAACAATCTCATTCCTGGGGTGGAGGTTATTATATATTTTGTCCTACATTCCAGAATGAGTTTTCAACACTAGAAATATATTTCATAGTCTACCATTAGCATTTCTGAATTTTTAAGTAATTTAACTCCAGTGTTCAGGAATTCCATGAGCAGATGTATTCCTGTAGGTGATACATAGAGGAACATTGTAACATAATCAGGACCCTAAGGATAATTACAGACACTATGTGCAAAAATGTGGCAGCTAGACAAGCTGAGTGCCAAGCAGAGGACTAAGTTAGTAGCAGTCATGTGTAATGAGGAAAACCCTGTATTTTTTTCAACTCACATTTCATTTTGGTAGTTTAAGCTT
>JAPVLO010003345.1:0-22698 GCA_027257055.1 Cephalopachus bancanus | reverse complement strand
TTATACAGTATAACATGTAACTTTAAAATAAAAAATTGGATTGAAAACATATTTGGTCTAAATAAATAGCATAGCATAATTAAAGCTAAAAGCTATTTCCTTTACTTAAATAAAATTCAATAGCACAAAAAAAAAAATCCAGCGAGAGAAATTCTTAGGCATATTTTTGAAAAACTAAATGACCAAATCAATTGTTCAAAGTTCTTATCTGAGTCATCGTTATTTGTTGAAGACTGACAATTAAGATCGCAAACTTGCCACTGTGTGGTACCTTAGCAACACTATACAAATAACTGGATTGAAATAACCTCCCTACTCACCTGATCTGGCCCCTAGTGATTTTTTTTCGTTACCCAGAGATAAAGGAAATATTGAAAGAAAGACATTTTGATGACATTCAGGACATCAAGGGTAGTAACAATGACAGCTCTGATGGCCATTACAGAAAGAGTTCCAAAACTGCTTTGATGGGTGGACTTGGTGCTGGCATTGGTGCATGTCTTCCCAAAGGGAATACTTCGAAGGTGACTGCAGTGATATTCAGCAAAGAGGTATGTAGCACTTTTTCAAGATGAGTTTGCAAACTTAATTGTTAAACCCTTGTACACACCCACACTATCCATTTGAAAATTAGAACAATTATGGACCTGAAACATACACTGTAAAAAGAAAACCCAATATGGAGGCAGTGAGAATTAAAATAGTTAGCTCTTTTCTTTTTTATATGGACTTGTGTCTTGAAAACACATTTTTTTTGGTCTAGTAATGATAGGTTTAACAAGAGAAAATGTATAGAACAAGCAGTTAAGAAAAAAAGATGACAAAGATACATGCCTGGGACCTAGCAAAAAGTTTAATAGCCCTATAGATTTTTATAACAAATTCAGTAAGGCTCAATACCCTGTGAAACCAAAATAAGCAGCCCTTTGCACTTAAAAGAAGAAATCACTAAGTTTTTCCAACTGTCATTTGTTCTTTATTAGGAAGGAATATTAAATACATATATATGTATATATGTATATGTTTAATCTTTTTCCATTATTTAACACATTCATGAGAACATAAAAGTAACAAGTGTATATGACGCATTGCACACTGGATTGATTCTGTTCCTGGCTCTGCCACTGGTGAGCTGTGGAACCTTCTGGAAACAATTTACATCTCCGTGACAGTTTGGCCAGATGTGAAAGTATCAAGTGTCAATGGAGGATTTTCTTTTTTAATTTTCTGACATGTTCAAATACTAAACATTTTGAAGTATTTTAAAGATCATATATTCTGATCTGTTATGCCAATATTCTATTTCCTAGTAACTAGTACTAAGTTAGGTACTTTTAAAAGCTAGTTATGCTCCTCAGAGGATTAAAATTCCACTTGGTAATTTGGTTTTTTTTTTTTTTTCTGAAGTAAATTTATGGAAAGATTCCTACCTCTCATAAAGCACTAATAAAATTATTATCTACAGAGGAAGAGAAAAGTAAAGCTCTCATGTAATCATCCAGATAGTACAAGAAAACTATTTTGCTGTGGAAAATATGATGAACTATGTTATCAAGTATAATGAAACAGTTTGCTTCATTTTTATATTTTGAACTTCCACTTAAATTTATGGAAAATTTTTTCCCCACTTTTAACAAACACTTATTTGGTACCTATAATGTGAATCAGCTATGTTCTTTTAAAAAAATAAGCTTCAAATAAGAATATATTATCCACTATTTCATCTGAAAGTACCAAAGGATGTTTTGTAGAAATTGTACCAAAACCAATTAAATTAGAATCCTTATTTTATTTTTTGGGCCCCGGGGAAGATATTCTTTGACAGTTTTACAATTGGCTTTACATAATCCTTGCAAGAAGACAGCTCTAGTTAGCTCTGAAATCTTTCTCAATCACTGGAGGAAGAAGGGGAAAAAAAACAAACAGCTCTCTGATCATTAACTTATAAGCAAGGAACTAAGCCTACAATTCAGACTCTTAGCACCTATAAATCTTGTTTAGTTAAGTAAAAGTCTTTTTTTTTTTAAGCTGGGTGATTTCTAGATCAGAACTTTCATGAACTTATCTTTTAGTATTTCAACAAATTTCTTTTTCTAAGTATTTGTTCATCGTTATTTAAATTGTAAACAAGAGATAAAAAAGAGAACTGGACATGTCCCGTGTGCATAGTTCTCCAAAAAGAACTTTTCAGATAACTCTCTTTGAGAGATACAATCCGACAAAGGTGGGTAGCAACACTGTACACTCCCCAATAAATTCAAAAGTAGAGAAGGTTATCAATAACTTCAGTCAACTCAGGACAAAAAGTTGGCTCCTTAAAAACTTGGAGGATAGACTAGACTGTATCAGAAATCACATATGAAAAAGTATTCAAACATAATTCCTACCCAATCTTTTCTTTGTTACAAAAGAAATTGCTAGTTTTTAGCATGTGTAAGATTTTTCTTGTTAAAAGATAAAGGGATCAAACCTGTAAAATTCCTCTGTGCTGAGCAGTCTCTAAAAAAAAAAAAATTTTCACCTAAGCAGAAATTATTCTCCTAGTATAAAATGTGCTTGTTATCTAAGAATGTATTTCTAAAGGCTCACAAGTTATAAGATCACACAGGATAACAAACATCATCCTAACACACACACACACAAATTCATTAAGAACAGAACACACAAAATGACCCACCCAACTTTCTTAGCCTACTTTTCCACCGACATCCACTTTGACCCAAGTAGGCAATATTACCATCAGTCTCTACCTGATAGTGGAAATTTGTAAAATTCTGATAATTCAATATAATTTCAATGAACCAAAGTTACATCTACTAAAACAAAAGGATTTTAATTAAAGTAGATCAAAGTAATATCTGTAGACTCCTTAAATCATGCTAAATATCACAGAAATGAGAAATTTGCAAAATTAGACTATTTACAACATATAAAAAGAAAATAAATAAGAATAATGAACAAATAGATGGTCCAAAAAGTATTTTTAGTATCAAAGGATTAAAAGGATACTTTTAGAAAATTAAATACCCAAAAATTAACCACTTGAAGTATGTCACAACATACTATAATATTCACAAGATTATGCAAAAAAAAAAAAGCTTAATTTTGCAAATATAGCCTAACGGACTTTTTTTTCAGCAAAAGACAAAATTACTTAAGTAAGTACCTTAGCTCTTTTTATGACAAAGCTCCAAGTTCTTTTTCTACTCTTCATGATGAACTTCTGTTCATTAAGTAGACCTTAAAGTAGTAACCAATCACTTGTGCTAGATCATCCTAGATAAAAAGGAATCTCTTACATATTAAATATCGTCTAGCCCATTTCACTTTTCACAAAAGCTAGGGAGATGTTGATCCTTTTCCCGGGTACTCGGAACTAGGAAAGGACCCAGACCCAGCAGGTCAGGCTGCTCCGGGAGCCCACGACTCCCTCTGGGCGACCAGGAACTCCAAATCAAAAAAAAAAAAAAAAAAAAAAAAAAAAAAAAAAAAAAAATAAATATTCACCCTTATAGAGTGAAAAGTGACATTGTAGATGACAATCTTAACACATAGTCGCTCAGTTGAAAAACCCCACAAACATCTAAAAACACAATTTTATTTTGGTTCTGGCATATTCCTGCTAAGCCTTCTGCTCTTCAGATAGACTGAAATTGGAAGTTGGTTGCTCTTGCATAAGAAAAAGGACCATTGCACTACATCTCAGCACAAAACTGGCCTTTAAACATTCACAATACTCGCATTCAGTATCTATCGAATCACATAACTCAAAAATAAAAATGGACATATCTTTCTGTAACTTTGATGTCATTTTGAAATATATTTCCTGATGAATAAAAACCTACTTGTTAGAGAAGCAAATGTCCAAACTCCTCTGTGGCCGTTCTTCTCACAATTTAAAGTGGCTTAGCAAAAACCTTATTTAAAAAAAAAACAACTTCCCTGTGGTAGGGCCCTTTTTTTGTTTGTTTGTTTTATCTTCTAGCGAAGTTAATTCAGACAGAAACAAACTGTAACATAGCTATTAAATTTAAGCGTTCATTTTACTTTATTTTACAACGATCATACTGGGGGATATTTTAATGATTCTGTACAATTTTCATTACCGGAAAAACTGAAACAATGCTTTGGTCATTTTCAGTGCAAGTCGAATCAGAAGAAAAAAGGAGGAAGCCTAATCACTCCGGTTCACAATCATTTATAGGACAGTTCAAAAACCCGGAGCCCACTCACATGCAGCTGCATTCAAGAGGGCAGTATTTTTTACCACACACTTTCTAGTGATTTGCTCTATCCTAGGGATACAGATTCTAAACATGATCTAGTAACACATTTTCCTGTTAAGGTAATAATACTCTTAATATCACCATACTGTCTACCCACACAATGGGAAAATAGTAAGTACAAGCATATCTCGGAGATATTGGGGGTCTGGTTCTACTCTGCCGTGATAAAGCAAATATCGCAATAAAGTTAGTCACACAATGTTTTGGTTTTTCAAGGTGTTTAAAAGTTAACGCTTATACTACATTGTAGTATATTCAGTTTACAATAGCATTATGTCTACCATACAATGTACATACCTTCATTCAAAAATACTTTATTGCTAAAAATTGCTAACACTCATCTGAGCCTTCAGAGAATTGTAATCTTTTTGCTTGTGAAGAGACTTGCATCAGTGTCAATGGCTGCTGAGGGCTGAGGCGGCTGTGGCAATTTCTTAAAACAATAAGATTTGCCACACCAATCGACTCTTCCTTTCACAAAAGATTTCTCCATAGCACGTAATGTCATTTGATGCTATTTGACTCACAGTAGAACTTTTGTCAAAACTGGTGTCAATCCTCTCCAACCCTGCTGCTGTTTTATCAACTAAGTTTATGTACTATTCTAAACCTTTTGTTGCCATTTCAACAATGTTCGTAGCATTGTCATTGGGAGGAGATCCTATCTCAGGAAACCACTTTTTTTGCTTATCCAAGTAACATCCCATCCACTCAAGTTTTGTCTCGAGTTTGTGGCAATTCAATATCTATTGAATCACATAACTCAAAAATAAAAATGGACTTATTTTTCTATAACTTTGATGTCATTTTGAAATATATCTAGACTCTGCTTCTAAATCTAGTTCTCCTGCTATTTCCACAATAGCAGTGACTTTCTCTTCTGAAGTCTTGATCCCCTCAAAGTCATCCTTGAGGGTTGGGAATCAACTTCCTCTAAACTCCTGTTAATACTGACATTTTGACCTCCTCCCACAAACCACGAATGTTCTTAATGGCAGTTAGAATGGTGAATATTTTCCAGAGGTTTCAGTTTACCTTGCCCAGATCCATCACAGGAATCTCCATCAATGGCAGCAACAGCCTTACGCAATGCATTTCTTCAATCATAAGACATGAAAGTCAGCTGGGCTCGGTGGTTCAGCCTGTAATCCCGCACTTTGGGAGGCTGAGGTGAGTGAATTGCCTGAGCCCATGGGTTTGAGACCCACCTGGGCAACTTGGCGAGACCTCATCTCTACAATAAATCAAAAAAGTTAGCCGGGTGTGGTAGTGCGCGCCTGTAGTTCCAGTTACTTGGAAGGCTGAGGCGGAAGGATCGCTGGAGCCCAGCAGGTTGAGGCGGCGGTGACCGGGAGCATGCCACTGCACTCCAGTCTGGGTGACAGAGTGAGACTCCAACTCAAAAAAAAATAAAATAAAATGAAAGTCAAAATTACTCCCAGATCCATGGATAGAACATCCATGGAATAGATGTTAACAAGCATGAAGACAATATTAATATCTTTGTACATAATCCATTAGTGCTCTTGAATGACCACATGCATTGTCAATGAACAATCATATTTTGAAAGAAATCTCTTTCTGAGCAGCTGACCTCAAAAGTAATCTTAAAAATGTTCAATAAACCATACTATAAGCATATGTGCTGTCACCCAGGCTTTGTTGTTCCATTTATAGAGCATAGACATAATATTTAGCATAATACAAGGGTCCAAGGATTTGGGGAATGGTAAACGAGCACTGACTTTCACTTAAAGTCACCAGCTACATCAGCTCCTAACAAGACAGTCAGTCTGTTCTTTGAAGCCAAATATTGATTTGTCCTCTCTAGCTACGAAAACTATTTTATCTACATTTAAAATCTGTGGTTGAGTGAAGCTGCCTTCATCAAATAACTTAGCTAGATCTGGTTAACTTGCTGCCGCTTCCACATCATCACTTGCTGCTTCACTTTGCCTTTTTCTATTATGAAGATGACAAGTCCTAAACATCATGAACCAGGTCGGGCATGGTGGCTCATGCCTATAATCCCAACATTTTGGGAGGTAGAGGAGAGAGGACTGCCTGAGTCCATGGATTGGAGACCAGCCTGGGCAACTTGGCGAGATCTTATCTCTACAATAAATCATAGAAGTCAACAGAAAACTAAATTCAAATATTTATGGAAGCAATAGAAAGTCCTGGGGTTGAGGTACAACAGTGGCAGTGAATAGAAAAACTAACAGTTTAAAAATTGAGTGTGTGTGTTTTTGCATTTGATGGAGATAGGCAGGGAGAGATAGGTAAAAGGAACATTTAAAGATAGCACAAATGTCAACCTGGGTGCCCATATAGTCACAGTTAAATTGCCATTAACAGAAGTCAGCTATGGAGAATGTGCTTTTGTGATAGATCTGATAAGGTAAATTCAAGAAATTAAAAGCTACAAAAGAAGTACCTAACAAATGTTGGAAAATGTATGACTGAAACTAAGGAATCACGTTAGAGCAGTGGAAGTGAACTTGGCATCATCTCACCCAAAGTGAATAAAACAGGAGCCAGACTACTAAACAAAACTAACCTTGCATGCCTGCCAAGGGCTCAGAACTGTGCTAGAAACTATACTTTACATTTGTTCATTTTAATCCTTATAAGTTAAGAAGTAGGGTTATCAGTCTCATGACTACACTGATGAAAACCAACCTCGGACAAGTGAAGAAACTCCACCAAGGAACCGAAGTATTTGGGTCAAAGCCCTTGATCTTTTCACTACACTGTATTGCCACTTCAGCATATCTGAGAACATGAAATGAATGAGATTTCTAATCAGGCAAATGTAGAGAGAGGAACAGAGGGCCAAACACAGACCTCTGAACTTACTTTTATCCTATAGAGCCTGAGCGCCTTCCAGCATTGGATACATTCCATAATGTTCCTAAAAAGCTCAACGAAAGCTTTTGCTGTGAAAATCAGTCACAGGTGGACGTTGGGTTTCCCCAACCAGCTGTACCCATAAAAATTATCTATAGGGCATATAACCAAATAAACAGGCAGTGATTTAATTCAACCTCCCATATTTGCTCAATTGTTCCTACTTGCATTACTCAGTCAAGAGTTATTTGCAGTGTAAATTATCTTTATTCTGTATTACTAGCCTTACCTAACAGGAATTAAATTCCTACGCTATGGGATGGGTCTGAGCTTTAGGAACTTGACAATTGCTAAGCACTTTAGAGAAGTTAATGTTTGGAAGACTTCACACAGCAAAATGCTACCAACTGCTAATCCCGCTCCTCAGCCAGTTTGGCTGGCTCGGCTTCTGGTCTTGTTCCTTCCTAGCTTTGCTTTCTGATATACCCCTCTGCCATACAGCTTAATAGGCTCATCAAGTAAATTCTCTACTAAACTTATATTTTTAAACTTCCATGTCAGAGTCTCTCCAAAATACTCATGGGGCATCCCTCTAGAAATTCTCTTTCATCTGTTGTTTGTTCTACTTTTACCTTCCATGGAACAGAGAGAATGAAACAATCCAAGAATACATTTTCTTCCCTTAGATGTTTTCTCTCACATTTTTTAACATCTAGATTTCTTCTCTAAATACTTTACAATTTTAAAGAAGGAAAAAAATGAAATTTTCTGCTATGCTGAAAAAGTGTTCCAAAACTGTCAGTTCAACCAAATGGTTGCAGTAATCAAGTCATTCAGTCATAGAAGTCACAGCAAGAGCGTAAGTAGAGGGATTCATAAAGAAGAGTTTCTTCTTTTGAGTTTGGGTCGATGCTCTCAATTGGATGAAAGTGTACTAAATAGAAACACCAAGTTACAAGAAAGAAAGCACAAATTTGAGAAAAGTCTGCATTAATTCACTTACTGAAACAACAACAACAGGATATAAAATGGAAAGATTGCTCTCTTCAAGCAAACTCAGTAACTTCTGGGTTTCTTGAAAATCGGAGGACATAACCTGAAAGACCAGAAAAATAAAAGGAAGTGAAAGGAAGCTCTTAAATGATTTAAAAGTTATTTCAAGGGAAAAAAATTGAGAGATTTTACATAACAATCGCAATATGTATCAAGCTTAATATATAAATAATTTTAAAGGATACTCATAAGGTTATACATATCAAACTTTGAACTATTAATTAATTCAAACCTGTATCTTATTATCTACTTTTTACCAGGTACAAAACAGAAAATAGAATTATTGTATAAAGAAACATTATCTTCTTATTATGGGAATTAGCTTTCTAGAGAGTGTTATTTCTCTATTTCTTTTTTTTTTTTTTTTGAGTTGGAGTCTCACTCTGTCACCCAGACAGGAGTGCAGTGGCTGCTCCCAGCCACTGCAGCCTCGACCTGCTGGGCTCCAGAGATCCTTCCGCCTCAGCCTTCCAAGTAGCTGGAACTACAGGTGCGCAATACCACGCCCAGCTAATTTTTGATTTATTGTAGAGATAAGATCTCCCCAAGTAGCCCAGGCGGGTCTCGAACCCACGGATTCAGGAAATCCACTCACCTCGGCCTCCCAAAGCGCTGGGATTACAGGCTGAGCCACCGAGCCCGGCTTATTTCTCTATTTCAAAGAATAAAAAATAAAATTTCTAAATACACATGAAACCTAGGTATGGTGGTGTGTGCCTGCAGTCCCCGCTACTCAGGAAGTTGAGGCAGGAGGTTCGCCTGAACCCAGGGTGGAGGCTGCAGTGAGCCCTGATGGTGCCACCATACTCTGGTCTGGGTAACAAAGTGAGACCCTGATTCTAAATAAATAAATAAATAAATAAATAAATAACATTATTTATAAACAAATATTAAATGACACAACTCACAAAAACCTCTTATTCAACTAGTTAAGAATAAAGAAAAATTAGTTCTCTGCCACATTGCATCTGCTCAGATTCTCAAGTGCTTTCAATCATTTGTGTGGACTACTTACATTCACACAAACAAAATTGTAGCATTGCTCTAAGATGATTTGCTGAAGACCTCTCCCAGCATGGCACAGAGTCCCAGGTGTGATTTTTACATGCTAGTAGAAAAAAGTATGTAGAAGAAAAAGTTTACAAATTAGATAGGCCAACCGTGAACATAAACATTTTTGTTACAAGAAGCACATAATTGTGCATGAAAAGGAACTCAGGTTAAAGTTTATCAGGTTACCAAGAAAAAGACATTAGTACTGGGCTATAAATAACTATTATTTTAGCAAACAAGGATACAGAAAATTGTTTCAGCTATAGAACAACAAAAAATATACAGCATATATTCAGGAATAGGCAAGTAGTCTGTTGAACACAAGTAAGTATCACAGAGAATGCTGAAGGATTATATGGGAAAAATTGCAGGAATGGTTGTAGGAATCTGAAAGCAAGGTAAACACCACGGCTACAACGGAGAGACACCAATAAACCTGGAATGACTGGAAACAGGGAAATAAATCAGAAATCATAACAATATAAGTAACTAAGAAGCAAGACTTGACCTAGAGCAAGAATAAATACAAGAAGAGATGAAAAAAAGCCTCTCAATGAGCTCATTATGAGTGGTTCCAGACTGAATTTAGAACAGCAAATTTTTCTAATAAGACTTTCATTTCATATAATTTAATATTTTCTAATATAACAATATGAGGAAAAACTTAAGAGTTACTAAACAAGGGATCTGTTATAATATTTCTGCTAAAATAATTCCATAGAGACCGGGCTCGGTGGCTCAGCCTCTAATCCCAGCACTTTGGGAGGCCGAGGCGAGCGGATTGCCTGAGCCCGCGGGTTCAAGGCCAACCCGGGCAACTTGGTGCGACCTCGGTTCTACAACAAATATATTTTTTTAAAAGTTAGCTGGCTTGATAGCACTCGCCTGTAGTTCTGGCTACTTGGAAGTCTTAGGCAGAAGGATCGCTGGAGCCCAGCAGGTCAACGCTAGTGTGAATGTGAGTGTGCCACTGCACTCCAGCCTGGGTGACAGAGACTTCAACTCAAAAAAAAAAAAAAAGAAAAAAATTCCACAGAAAATCACATTTCAATGACTTACACTGGCATTACAATGTTTTTTCTTAGTAGAACAACAAATTCTGTACCTCTGTATATTATCTATTCAGTAGCATAATTTGATATAATTTTGACAAAGTATTAAAGAGTGAAAAAGGGAAATAAAGGTTTTAAGGTCTTAGCTTTGCTGTAGAAATGAGTTGCCTACTAATCAGTCTTAAGCATCTTAGTTCAGTTCAAAATTCTTATTGAGCACAAAGTTCAAAGAGATTTTTTTTTAAGTCAAAAAAACTTCCATAGTCATCAACTATATATTAATGCTTCCTAGAGCAGATTTACTTTCCAGAAAGTAAAAATGGAGACAGCTTTCTTCCTGGAATGGATTTATAAGACATTCCAGAGTAATAATGTCTCTCTCCTGAGGAGAGGGTGAGCAGATTTGCCTGAATAAGGTCAGGGTTTCCCAATGTCAAAGTTTTTCTCTGTTTGTTTGTTTTTAAAGCACCCCACTACCTGGCAACAACTAATCCTAATTGCACCTCTCCATGAGATTTGGAATTCAGAAAACTAGTGTTACCTTTTTATTCCTGCTACCATGGTGGTTGTAATAAATTGTCTTTTCTCTGACCCTGCAGTCTCATGTCTTCTGCCAATATCTATGATACTGTGTCAGGCTGACTTATTTGCAAGCAAGTAAGTCATATCCTCACATCCTGCCAAGTTTCTGACTTGGCAGATATGAAATAAGGTAACCACATCATCAAATATTAACTTCAACAAAAGTGCACAATTGAAATCTGAATTCAGAAAAAAGTGGCTCACTTTAAAATTTCCTTCTGCATATACACAAATGAGGTCTAGGATGAAAATATGAGAGCTATTCTGATTTAGCTTTTTAAGTATTAAAAAACAACTGTTTTCAGTTTGGTATCTTTGAGGACTGTTTAGAAACATTTGTGTTTTTACCATTAGAAAATGCTTAATAATTAAAAAAAACAAAAACGCTGCCACCAGTCTTATAAAGAAAAAAGTTATCCTGTCAAGAAAAATCATATATGTTCTTAAAATGAACAATGTGGAAAAGTTCTTTACGAAGGTACAAAAAATTCATCCCAAAATACCAATATGTAGAAAGAGCTACTCTGAAAGTCAGACAAGTATAATTTCAACAATTCCTATGAATAATATATGCATTAAGCTGGAAGGACAAATGAATGAAGAACTAAACGCATAAATGCATTAAGATGAGATAAATGCATCTCCTTTTAATTATTTACTTTTAGTGAAAGAAATCCAAATGAAGAAAAACTGGAGGCACTGCAAAACTTGAGATGATTCTTCACTTCCAGGAAATTTAATGAGTTTCTAAAGGTTAAGAAGAGATACATAGACAGGATAAAGACCCTGGACTGTTAATGACAGCCCACTTCATCTGTCAGTCAGTATTAACTGACTTCCTTCTGTGAGAGATAAGGAGATGGCACATTTTAGCTTCCATTCACAGTCTAGTTTTGGTCAATCATGTTATTTTAACCCTGACAAGGTTTATTAAAGTCACGTTCTATTCTGTAGCCACAATTCACATAATTTAGACCTAATATGTCTACCTTCAAGGAAATTGACTTTCTAATCAAAATTTCTTCATTTCTAAATTCTTCATGTTAATTCACTGCTTACTGGATGAACATCGGCAAGTAGTTTGGGGGCTTTTGTTTTGGGTTTTTGTTTTTTACAAAACCTTTAACGTTTTCATGTTCCTTTTGTTTTTGCTTTTATGGCCTAATAGTTTATCTAGAAATAAAAGTGTGGTTCACACATTCTCTCACAGATCTGCTGTCACTGTGCCACCATCTTGAAACATGGTATGTTTTCCTGCTGCTGCTTCTACTCTACATTATTCACCCACTCTCCACCCGTCATTCTATTGCATCGATTTCAAAGTCAAGCAGTTTTCTTCCAAGTATTCATAGATGTTACATTTGAAATTCTTTTTCCTTTTGTCTGTATCACCTGAGGATGATTTGGCTTGTGGTGAAATTGTTGGATTTTACTTATATTCCCTCTAAAGTTTGTAAAGAATGCTTCATTATATTTGGGGTGAATATTGTGAAGATATGAGAGGTCAGACTATTTGCCTGTTTGGAAGTTTTGGTTGTTTTGTATCTAGGTGTCTTCCTGAAGAATTCTTCATGGGGGAATTTCCAAATAAACCAGAGTAAGTTTTATTTCCAATTGTTATTTCTCCATTTCCCCAAAAACATGCCCTTTATGTCAACATAATCAGTTCAAGGAAAATTTTCTCTTAGCTTCCTCAAGAATTTCTTGGTTTTTCTATTTGATATATCTGTATATTGGATGCCTTAATCATCATTCACATCTATTCTTAGTAACCCTTTAATTTTTAACTGGAATATACTGTCTCCATTTTTCCCTCTATGGTAAAATCTGACTTTTGCTGTATTCTGTTTCTAAGGGATTAGTTCTAAAATAGTGCTGCTCTAAGTCTTGATTTTGTGTCCTTATTCAATTATCTCTTACAATTCCGTCTCCTGAGTTTTTAATTTTCTTGAATTCAGATTCTTACTGAGTTCTTCTACAGAACAAATATCTTCTACAAGGATATTTTGGGAGGAGGGAGAAGATTGAGGTTTCATCCAGATTTACTTCTTCTGATTTCTGTGCACTGCAATTTTTTTGGTATGAATTGTATCGTTCTCTGGTTGTTTTCTATGAATTAGAGAGTTTTGAAAGATGGTAGGCCCTGATAGTTTCCTACCTCTGCTGAGATGTCACAGAAAACTGAGAGATTTTCTGCTCTTAAGGGATTTTTCTCTGACATCTGCTTGGTCTTCACTTCGGCCCCCCAGTCTGCTTCTCTCTGAGTTAAAAATTAAGAGTTAATTGGATTTAATGCACTACCTTTTGCCGCATGGCAATGTCTTAGAGATCCATTGCCAGGGCTTAGAGAACATCAAGGGCCCGATTGTAATCTGTACCTTTTTTTTTTTGAGTCAGAATCTCACTCTGTCGCCCAGACTGGAATGCAGTGGCACAATCACAGTTCACCGCAGCCCTGACCTCCTGGGCTCAGGCGATACTCCTGTGTCAGCCTCCCAAAAGTAGCTGGGGCTACAGGAGCACACCACCACACCCGGCTAATTTTTTTATCTTTTTGTAGAGATGAGGTCTCCTTATATTGCCTAGGCTGGTCTCAAACTCCCGGGTTCAAGCAATCTTCCCACCTTGGGTTCCCAGGTGGTGGGAATATAGGTGTGAACTACTGCACTTACTTTCTTGACTGTTACATTTTAAAGTTCACACATGAAATTGAGCCCCTTACCTTTGATTGCTGTTAGTAATTTTGTTTGCTTTACTCACTATCTTTTTAAAGTACTGGAGATGGAAGATTTTTTGAATGATCTTTGCACGGTATCACATTAACCTGGTTATCACTGTATTCAAATATTTAATTATTTTATTGCTTTTATAGCATACATATAGAAAAAAAGACAGATGTTCCTAACCATTAAGAGTATTTTAAGATCAGAATTCCTAGAAGAGTTTCATTTCATTTTTCTCATTAGGAACATTCAATGTTCTATACATAGTTAATACACAGATGTGTAATTCCTATTAGATATTAAATCTAAAAAAAGACTTTGCAATTAAAGCCCTCCATAATCTACCTATGCTCTCCTATTCAGATCCTAATTATGTAACTCCACTCTTCAACACAAACATTCTTAAACTCTAAGGCCATTTTCCTTGTCACAAACACTGAGCTCATTCATGCCTATGATGACAATCAACATTAACCTCAATACCAACTTGTTTCTTCAAAGCTATTGTATGCTTCTGAAACTTCACTAACAGTTAATAGTAAAACATATACTCTAAGAATATAAAATACAGACAATATGTAAAGCACAGTACCTAGTTACATAGTGTTGTTACTGTAATTATTAATACATTTGCTCAATTATTATTTGATACATTAAAATCTATTATTAAAAGAAAGTCATTCATCAGCTAATGCCCATAGACTGAGACAGAAATGCACACACAATATTTTTACAACAGGTATTAAATATTAGTACTTTTGTAAACTCTTTAACACACACACACACACACACACACACACACACACACACACACACACAAGCCAAACTGTAATTCTTTTTTTTCTTGAAATAGAGACTGTTCATAATTGTGTCCAGTTAAGTGTAATTCTTTTAGTCATTCTGCTTTCCCCCCAACCCGAAAACAATCAATATTTTCCACGCTTGAGTAAAGAAACTTAGATTTTTACCTAAATATAGCAATTAAATCTGTGACACCTTTAATAAACAAAGACCACACTAGACAAAGCTATTAGGTTGTTTACAAAGAGACTCCATGGCATCATCTTACACTGTCATTCCTAATTTTTCCACACTCAAACACAACAAGCAAAACAATCTACTGGCTAGAAGAATTTCTTGTTCTGTAAATATTTTGATTCAAAGAACATTTAAACAAAATTTAAAACAATCTTCCAGTATGTTCAGTAAAATTAAAGAAGTTCAGTCTCCCCAAAAATGAGAGTTCTCTTACATTGTAAAAAATAAGAATTTAGTAAAGATTCGCCATAAACTAAATGCAAATATCTGCATATTTAAAATATGATTTAAAGTGTGGATATTAGGAAGGGAGATGGCTGTCAAAAAGGGTTTTCATTTCAAGAGGTGTTAAGGCTTCACTAAGGCTGAATGGCTTTGCTTCAAGTCCAATGAGTCAGAGGTCCAAAGATGTGTTTCTGAAAAGTCAATCCTCTTTTTACAGAACATGTTGGCTGAGTCATTTCTTAATTTGAATTTGCCAAGTCCTCACCTCCCTCCCATTCAAACAAAGGCAGTAATTCGGGTACAAACAAGGGTGTTGTGGAGAGACGTATTTTTTTTCTACTCTGTAGACATGCCAACAATTAAGTTTTTTGTCTACCTAGCAATGAGCATTTACTGTATTCTTTTTTATTTCTTAGAATAAGCTTTTTTTTGGTAGTAAAGACCATAGACTCTGGAGCCAAGCTTCTTAGACACGAATCTATCTCTGGAGCAAAGTCTGTATGACTTTGGGTAAGTTACTTAAGATCAGAATTCCTAGAAGCGTTTCATTTCTGTTTTCTCATTAGGAACAGTCAATGTTCTATACATAGTTATATATAGACTTTGGGTAAGTTACTTAAAACTTGTGGCTCAGTTTACTCACCAGTAAAATGAGTGAGTCATAGAATTGATGTGAGGATTGGCTAAGTTAATATGTGAGAGATAAGGGCCAAAACTTTTTCAAGACTTTGTAATTTTACCTCCTGGAAGGTTTTAAGGGAATCAATCTTGGTAGAGTTCTGAGGTGACCGATGAATGAATCAGGTCACCAGTCTGTTATGTTATATAAGTTATAGGCCTCTAACCACGAATGCTGAGCTGGTAGATCACACCAGTGGTCCTATACTTCATGAACTGCCACCATAGGACTAGACCTCAACAAGCTGGTCATACTAAAGCAGGGCTTGATATGCCCCAATCCTATATGCTGAGTAGGCAGAATAGGACTGTAATCGAGGTTCTAATATGTTACGCTGCTGTTGGAACCTAATCACTCAGCACATCTAACTAAACGGCATCAAACAGCACAAAGACTGGAATCGAACATTAAGTCCTGAAGATCTATTTTCTTACTTTTTTTTTTTTTTTTGGACTCAGAGTCTCACTCTGTTGCCCAGGCTGGACTGTAGTGGCATGCTCACAGCCACCACAGCCTTGACTTGCTGGGCTCAGGCGATCCTTCCTCCTCAGCCTTACAAGTAGCTGGAACTACAGGCGGGAACCTGCATGCCCAGCTAATTTTTCTTGATTTATTATAGACAAGGTCTCGCCAAGTTGCCCAGGCTGGTGTCAAACCCCTGGGCTCAGGCAATTCTCTTGCCTCTGCCTCCCAAAGTTCTGGGATGACAGGCGTGAGCCACCACACCTGTCCAGATCCATTTTCAGTGCTATATAATGCAGTGAACACTGCCTCTGTCTCTGAGACCATGGACTTCTCCAGCAATTACTGTTCTAAAAAGGGCTAAAGTCTAGTGTATGTGGTGTCAGGTCATTCACCTTTGTTTGAACATATATAAAGTCCTAATAACGACCTCACAATAAGGCCATGGTAAATGTTTGCTGTTGTTATTCTACTCACTTCTCATTTAACTTCTACTTTTAGATGACACTTTAACATATCATCATAGCTCCATGACCCCTTTAGATTTAATAGCTTACATTTACTGAGGCTTGATAACTTGCCAGACTCCGCAATAAATACTTTAAACAATTATCTTATTGAAATTGCATGGTACACCTATGCATAGGTAGGTATTACGCTAGCCCCATGTTATGGATGAGCAAGCTCAGGCACACAAATTAAATATTCTAAGATCACACAGTCAGTAAGGTATTAACTAGCAGTGCTCACACTCAGATCTGCTGGACCTCCAGGTCCACATATTTAGCCTCTATAGTACACTGGACATCAGCGCGACTCTGTATGCTACTACCTAGTCATAGAAGTCATAAGCCACTGGCTCAGAGGGGAGTGATACTACAGCTCTCAAAATCAGCTCCAGAGAAAGAAATGTCTCATCTGGAGGAAGATATTTGAGTACTAACAACCTTAATTGCTGGTACACACAACCCTTTAACTCTGGGCATGTTTCTGGGACCTAGAAAAGGTAGAAAGCATCTAAGAAGTGTCCTCCAATTTAGGTCTTCAAATTTTATTTTGGAGAACCATCCAGTGCTTCTGAACCACTACAATCAACAGATGCTGATCAGCTGGTGGTAATAGAAGACATTATTGTGAAAACACTTCATCAGTGATAGCAGTCCTTTTTGCGTCCCTCTCTCACATTGTTAAAATTCACTTCCAAAGCCAGCTATTGTTCCAGTGCAAAACTACAAGGACTGTGGAATAGAAAATAAACTCTAATCTTAACAAACTTGAGCACCTATCACAAAGAAGGAAAGGCTCCTATTATATATCCAAAGCTCTATGATGTCTACACAAAATGTAAAGCTACAAAATACAAATCTGCTCATCTCTCTGTTGAACTCTTACTACACATTGTATTGTATCTATATAAATGGGAAGGTACTGGTATAAATCATGTTTGGCAGACACATTTTGTAGCTATTACCCAGCTGAAATGACAAAGGATGGCACATCAAAAAGGCAGTCATATAATCTCTGTGTTTATTCGTAATGCATAACAATTACAAACTGAAAAGTGGCAAGCTGACATGAAAAAATCCTATCTGCCTTAGTTAAAAATAAAACAAAGTCATAAAGAGTAGAGTATCCTAGCCATTGATGGAGTAACATGGGGTTTTATTCATTTGACCGATAAATATTTACAAACAGCTATGAGCCAGACACTAAATTGTATATTAAAGCCCTCAAAAATTTATACTGGGAAGATAAAATAAAGTTTAGACTTGTGTTTCTCAAATTTCAATATGCACAAGAATCCCTGAGAATCTTATTAAAAAATGAAGATTTTTATTCTCTTAGATGTGGGTTGAGACCTAAGAATAAACATTTCTAACAAGCTTTCAGTTGATACTAATATAACTGGTTCTTGGATCACACTCTGAAACAGAAAAGCTCAGATCATATAAGTCCACATTAATCTAAAAGCCCTCTCTCTCATTTTGAGTAGGTAAATTTACTGAGAAGTATGCCTCAATCTAGCAACTGAAAGATAACTGCAATCTTACTGAACCAAAGCTATTGCCTTTCTGTGTCGTCTAAGATAAATTGCTTATGTCTTTATTACATATAACAGCAGTGTAGCAAACATAAGTGACTAAAATTAAATAATTCATTAGTTCAACTGTTTTTTTCTTCAAATTCTTGCTGTTTATGATTTAATTTATATGCACAAAATTTTAATTTTTTCTAAAGGATACAGACATTACTTAAAGGTACAGTCATCCCTCAGAAATCATGGGTTCTATATCCAAGGATTTGAAAAATAAATAATACAATAAAATACACAATCAAAAAAATACAGCATAACAACTATTTACATAGCATTTACATTATATTAATAATATAAGCAATCTAAACGTAATTAAAGTATATGGAAGGATGTTTGTAGATTATACGTAAATACTACAACATCTTATATAAAGAATTAGCGCATCCACAAATCTCGGTATATGTGAAACATGGGGAGTAAGCCCTGGGACCCAAATAAAAATCAAGGAACTGTTGATGTAGAAGTATAATTACAGCCTGCTTCTAAATAAATATGCACTAATAAAGTCTGCACAATAAATAAGTAATTCTCTAGTCAAAATGTCATTAACTTGAAATTACTAGTTAGAATCCATACCAAGTATTGTTTCAACCCATTTTATAAATCATTCAGATAGTCTGCTACATCTAGCTATGCATTCACTTAAAGTTACAAATAAAACACACACACACACACAATTGTATCTCAAGCCATTATAAATTTGGGGTGAAATTTTGGGTGAAATAAAACACGTTAAATTTGCAGTTCTTAACTGGTGGCAACTTTACCCTCAGGGGAAATTCAGCGAAGTTAGGAGACATTTTCAGTTGTCCCAAGTTGGAAGGGGAGGTACTTTTAGCACCCAGTGAGTAGACACAGGAATGTTGTTGAACATCCTATAATGCACACACAGCTCAGCCCCATAACAAAGGAATATTTGTATCAAGGAGTCAGCAGCGCCACTATTGCAAAATTTGGTGTTAGATGAAAAGTTCCTAGGCATTTATTCAATAATCAATGACTGTCACCAAAAGCAGTAATATTCTAGCAATTTTATTTTTTTGTTGTTTTTAAAAATTTTTAATTTATTTTTATGATTACAGATATGTGAGGTACATGTCACGATTAGTTACACAAACAGGCTTTCTAGCAACTTTAAGGCTTTTCTTTTTTTAATTTTTATTTTAAAATTCTGGGGTACAATTCAGGGTTAGGTATACAAATATTCATTGTGCAGGCACCCTTGTTGATGAGGTGTGTTCCCCCTTCCCCAGGCAGATATCGAATACTGTCAATCCCACCTCCAAGCTTCCCCCTACCCCCGGCAGTTTCCTGCTACTGTGAATCCTTTTCAATCCTTTTCTTATCATATTATGGTAGTTGTTCAAGGTTCATTTATGAGTAAGAACATGTGATACTCAGATTTTTGTTGAAGGCTTTTCTTTAATACAATCATACTTTTTTTTCTTTTTCTTTTCTTTTTTTTTTTTTTTTTTTTGCATCAGAGTCTCATTCTTGCCCAGGCTGGATTGCAGTGGTATGCTCACAGCTACTGTAGCATCAACCTGCTGGGCTCAGGCAATCCTTCCACTTCAGTCTTCCAAGTCACTGAAACCATAGGCATGTGCCACCACACCTGGCTAATTTTTTGATTGATTGTAGAGATAAGGTCTTGCCAAGTTGCCCAAGCTGGCCTCAAACCCCTGGGCTCAGGCAATCCTCTCACTTCCACCTCCCAAAGTGATGGAATTACGGTGTGAGCCCCCACACCTGGCATAGTTATACTTTTTACAAGGAAAATACTAAAATGTAAAGTTGCATTCTATCAGACAAACAAATATTGCAATATAACTTGGTTTGAAAAAAAAAAAAGATAGGGTCTCTCTCCCTGCCTCACACAGGCTGCAGTGCAGTGGCACATAAAAGCTCACTGCAGCCCTGAACTCCTGGGTTCAAGCCTTCTCCCGCCCCAATCTCCTGAATAGCTGAGACCATAGGCATGCACTACCATGCCTGGCTAACTTTTTAATTTTTTTTTGTAGAGACAGGTCTTTCTTTGTTGTGCAAGCTTGTCTTGAACTCCTGGCCTTAAGACACCCTCTCACTTTAGCCTCCCAAAGTGCTGGGTTGACAGGTGTGAGCTACCACACCTGGCCTCAATATAACTTTTTTAAATGACATGATTTTGATTGACATTGAACCACAAATTTGACAGTAGTTCTCGAAACATCTTGATGAGATAAGATCAGTTAAAAACAGAGTCTCAACTAAAAACCTCCATTTTCCACCCTGTTTTTACAAAATGATAGAAAGTTTTAAAAAAACTAAAATCAGTTGTTGCATTAGTAAAGAATTCTTTCACATGTGACCTCAAATGCCATCCCAACACTTGTTCAACCTAAAAACTGCCATGATATTTCTTCAAACCCTACACAGTAAGAAAACTATTTTTCATTAATGTATTTTCTTTCTGAATGAGAGATATATTTACAATATTTGTATGTAAAATTTCCCTCTCATTGAGTTATGTAAATTGAGTTATGTATTAATGACCTATTGAATATACATTTTTAGTCAATAGTACGAAATGTTTAAAAAATAACGATAAATTACATTTTGCCCAAAACAAAGGAATGATCATGTGACTAATTTCAGAAGTATGTAAACATATGTATACCTCAGAATATTTTTTAAGTCATACATTTCTGGGCAAAACAGAAAAATAGATTCATATCTCAATTGAATAATAATCTTGCTACAGAGTCTAAAACATACATTTTAAAATGTTGCTTATAGATTCACTTCTTCACCCCACTACTAGTCCCACTCTGCAGAGTTCATTTCTCCATCACTGTCTCTTTCTCTCTTCCTGACAGAAGGCTGCTCGCCACCAATTCCATCACTGTCACAAACTCCAGTTCATCTAATCTCTGCAACATCTGCTATTTGCCCTTCTCGTCCTGCTCTTCTGAACACAGTCCTTGCTCCTCGTTAGGAAACCAGTTCAAACTTCTTGGGTGTATTTTGTGTTTTAAGTTCTTCTCAACTGTTTGCATGATTGATGGATGCCCAGAGGCTGCCTCTTTATCTCCAGAAACATATTTGGCTGTCATCCAGGTGGAGAAGTACTCCAGAGCTTGGTTGTTCATCATCCTCTCATCTTTAACCACAACTATTTATCTGGCTCCCACCATCTATACTGCACTGTGTGAGGGATCAGTGATAAGAGATGGTGAAAGAGACACTCATGAGAGTAATTTAACAATAAAGGTCAGGATGTGTATAATGGTACCACTGTTGGTGAGTAGCTTAGGAGATTCAAGAACTAGAAAAATGGGGACAACTTCATGGAAAAAGCAATAATCAACTAAGACTTAAAAACAAAATTGACAAGTAGGGAAGGCATGCAAACAAGTAGAATACTGAATGCAAAACAGAAGGATAAGACTGCATCATTTTAAGACATGCTGGACCACTACTGTGGTCACCAAACACATAATGTAATAGCATCATGAAAGAAAAATTCAGTATAAACTGCAGAAGATCTTAAATGACTGGTCAAGCTGTATAGACTTGTTTGATTCACATATACTGAGTAGTCACTTAAGACATAAAGTGCGGAGGTTCTGGTAAGATGGCGATGGCATAGGTGGAATTGTGAGATTCTCTGAACATGAGTTCCCAAAAAGACTCACTTTCCTTCCCCCACCCCCCTGCCCACCGCCAGCCACACCAGTCTGAGGCCTGGGGACCCTCGGTCCCATGCAGCACTGGATATTGCGGCCGGGCTGCTGCTGCTCCACTATATGTGGCCCCAGCCTGCCATGCGGGAATCTCAGCTCCCTCCCTGGCTACATCGTCTCACCCAGCACCAAGCCATCGGTCACCCAGGGAGGCTCTAGGTGCCCTCCCCTTTAGAGATACCAGCTCCATTTCTGGCTGAAGTACCCTGTGAGGGGTCCAAAGCCACTCTCACTGCTCACCACCTGCCCTTTTGAGCTCTGGAGCTCTGAGCCCACCCTGGCTGAGGCA
This sequence comes from Cephalopachus bancanus, assembly GCA_027257055.1. Taxonomy (NCBI): domain Eukaryota; kingdom Metazoa; phylum Chordata; class Mammalia; order Primates; family Tarsiidae; genus Cephalopachus; species Cephalopachus bancanus. Next base: position 589 of record JAPVLO010003345.1, on the reverse strand, counting down.
CCCAGCATACGAGCCCATGCTTGTGTAAGGGAGCAGCATATCTTAAGGAGGTGCTGGGTGACAGGTGCAGGAAGCAACCAGAGCGGCGGCTCCCAAAATGGCACCGACACACCGAACAACAAAGGCCATCGGTCCGGCCACTGCAAGCACAATTCCCCACGCATACCAATTTCAAACCTCCTGTGCCCGTCAACTTCCGGCACGCATGTCAATTTCAAGCTTTCTCCAGCGCGCCAATTTCAAACCTGCAAGCCTCCAATCAGTAGCCAGCCTTGTTATGCGTCCAATAGGACCATAACATGGCATTGGCCCCACCCTACTCTCATGCAGCTCCTCCAATAGGAGCATAGCACGACCTCTTCTGGCCCCTGTCAGACTGATAAATACAGCCCTCTCCCTGCAACTCTCTCTCTCCGTCTCTCTTTCTCTCTCTCTCTCTGTCGCTCTCTCCCTGACTCTCTCCCACTTCCTCTCTCTCTTACTTACTCTCTCTCTTTCCTTTTCCCCCTTACAGATCCCCTCTGTAACAACCCTTTTAATAAATCTCTTGGTCCTGGCCGGGTGTGGAGTCATTACTGGTGCCAAACTT
>JAPVLO010003344.1:0-23529 GCA_027257055.1 Cephalopachus bancanus | reverse complement strand
AAAAATGTATTAGCGCAGTCCCGGGTGAGGTTCACCAGTCTGTGTAGCTGTGGGCCGGAGAAGTCGAGCCCAGCAAGATGGGCAATGGGTTTATAAAGGGCACACTGAGAAAGCTGTGAGGGGGTCAGGGAGAACAATCACTGGTTGGGACAGCTGTCGCGTCTGCTGGTGATTGGCTGAATGGGGTTGCTAGAGTCACTGTAACAGGTACTGGCTGGCTTTGCAGCTGGAGTCTTAGTTCCATTCACTCATTTTTGCTGGCTCACTCTCGCTCACCCATTGTTCTCCTGGTCCGGGTTGGAGCCATCTTGTTGAGGCCTGCCCCGTCCTCTGGTACCTCCAGCTTTACAACTTCCTCAGGTGAAGGTCTTCAACATGTACAAATAGATTCGTCAGATGGGGTTAAAGGGCTGTTTCTGCCAACCAGGAAGGCTCAAATGGGATTAAGGATTTGTGATCTCATAGGAAACTTCAGATAATTTACTAGATCCCAAATTCTCGCTCTCCTTGGAGATTAGTAGCACTACCTAGTTCACATCTTTCTTGACCAATTATCTAAAAGACCTGATTAGACCACAAAATAAGTGGCCATTGTAATTTGCCAACCATCAGGATCAAACATTGTGTTTAGTTTTCAGACCTGTGTGTGTGGAAGATGGAAGAATAAAATAAATCAAAGAAAGATATAATAATTACCTGGACATGGTGGCTCACGCCTGCAATTCTAGCACTTTGGGAGGCAGAAGTGAAAGAATTGCCTGAGCCTATGTGTTCAAGACCAGTCTGGGCAACATGGAGAGACCTTGCCTCTACAATAAATCAAGAAAGGTAACTGAGCATGGTGGCGAGTGCCTGTACTTCCAGCTACTTGGAAGGCTGAGGCAGAAGGATCTCCTGAGCCCAGCAGGTCAAGGCTATGGTGGCTGTGAATGTTCTGCTGCACTCCTGCCTGGGTGACAGAGTGAGATTCTGACAGAAAAAAAAATGAAGGTGATAATAGTTCTATCAGTGAATTAAAGGCATTAGATTCCAGTCTGTATTTTCATGTAAAAATTAAGGAACGTAACTTTGTTGCTCTCTTTTACCAAGCCCGGTAGTATTACACACAATACCTACCCCTCAGTCTTTGAATTTTTTTATACTTTCTTATGAAAGTAGTTAATTGATATCGTAAAGCTATGCCTTTATTTCTAATGACTATAGGTGAGCATTGAATTGATCACTACCTGACACCATGCTCTTCCAGAACCCATCCCTTCATAACTAACTGAACCTTCACTGCTAATAGCCCCGGCCAAACTAGTGTCAAATTCCATTCTCTGTATTTCTTTGAGGGTCTCTTGACTATATACTTAAGCTACTGGCCTAATTTTGTTATCAATTTTCATATCAATAAGCTTTCATATCTTAGTTGCAAACTATGATATCAAACTGGATGAGTTAAGAAGAAAATACATTTATAAAGAGAATGCTCAGTAGCTCACAAAACACTGAAGGACCATACTTCAAACTTTGCAGCCAAGGATGATACTCAGACCATGTAGCAGTAGAAGAGACCCGCCTGGGCAACGAGACTTTATCTCTACAATAAATAAAAAAAAATCAGTCAGGCATGGTAGCGCATGCCTGTAATTCCGGCTATTCGGAAGGCTGAGGCAGAAGGATCGCTGGAGCCCAGCAGGTCGAGGCTGCAGTGGCCAGGAGCGGGCACTGCACTCCAGTCTGGGCGACAGAGTGAGACTCCAACTCAAAAAAAAAAAAAAAGAAGAAATAGCTACTGCTGTGCCCTCCATATTCGTGCATGCTTTATTACTGTTATTGTTACTCTCAGAAACTTGACAATCTTGCACCCACATACAAGGCTCAGACTGTTGTAAATGCTAACTTCAGAAATTGTTGCATCAGCTACCATGTTCACAAATTTTTGTGAACCTTTGTTTTTAGTAGCACTAGCTCTAAATTAAAAACCTATGGGGGGGGTGGAATTGACTTGCAAAATTTCTCAATATGTTCAGGCCTTAGCTTCAAAAGATCAGAAAAAAATGAGCATATGGCATATTTAGCTTCTAGGGTGGAAGAGAGTCCAGAATTCATATGGAAAGAATCATACCAGAGGCTCAGGATTTTAATTCCATATTGCCCAACCTCTGAATCAATATTTTCTGTTTCTATTTCGTGCTTTGTTAAGAATTTCTTTTGACTACAGATTTTCAGTGTTTTAAAGTCCAATATAGTGCTAATTATGTATTTACATACAGAGTACTATTTCTAGAGGAAGAGTCAGGCCTGGTACTAGGTCCCTTCTTTTATTAGCTAATTTGATCTAGAAAAAATTGCTGTTGAGAAGGTAGTGTTCACCTTATTTTATGGGAAAGTATAAAATTTTAGAGAGACTAAATGCCTTTTCCAAGATTATAAAACAGTAAGCAAATATGGTGGCTTCAATGAAAATACTCCAATTATTGACTCCTTTCTATAATAAACCCCTTTTTAAATGTGATTTTGTAGTTCCCCCCTCTAGAAGCAGTGAAAACTTACCTGACCCTTGACTTCAGGCTTGACCATGTAATTTAGCTTGATCAACGTAATGTTGGCAAACATGAAAAACAAAGGCTTGAAATATACCTGTGCACATCCCTTCTTGTGCTGCAGCTATTGCAATGACAAAATCAAGTCCAGGCAACTTGCTGTGGTGAGCTAAATTTGTGAAAGAGAACTATCTAATCTGAGGCCAGCGTAGCTAATCTCAAGGTAATTGCCAGGCTAGAGAGGCAGAATAAATGGTTGGTGTTGTAAGCCCAGATGTTTGAGATTTTTTTTACACAGAATTATCATGACTAAAACTGATTGATGTTGAAAATCAGGCAAATCAAATTATCTCTCATTAAAACCTGTAACCCCTTTTGCTGGATAATAAAAAATAAATGAAAAATTATAGAGAACAACAGAATTTGGTTTATAATTAAGTACTGAAATGGTTGGCACAGATTTTTGTGCTAATAATGTTGTTCAAAGAATGAAAAGATAAACAAGTAGAAAGGTGACCAGGTAAGACTTTACTGAGGAGACAAAATTTAAAAGGGGGCTGAAGAATTGAAAAAATTGCTGTTGGCATTTTTGGGGGAAATTTTAAAAACACAGTGATGGGAGTGGTATCTGCCAAATGACAGAGGAGGAGAACCCGGCCTTCATCTCCACACACACAAAAAAGAGTCAGACAGGTAACTATGAACAAAAATAGCTCTCATAACTCAGGAAACCATTTAAAAAAACTTCAATATCCCATGAAGAAAGAAAAACAAAGAACAGCCACAAGGAAAGGGTAGTAAGAATGGTTTGTTTGCTTGCGTTACCCCATTTTCCAGCTGCCTCATTTTCAGCTCAGCCCTGAGAGGGATCTCATGGGGAACAGAGGAGTAGGGTGAGCAGCAAGTTTCCCCAGCCTTCTGTGGGGGGGGATTTTTCAAAGCCCCTGCTTTGGTTTTACATCACCTAGATTGCGGGGGATAACAGCATGCCCAGATGTTTGGAAGTGACTAGGAATCAAGAAGGTAAGAAACTATCAGTATCAGTCATACAGTGGGTGCTACTGGGGACCACAGTAGCCTTCATTGCTGAGAACCTCAACAATAATTGATTGCAGCATCCACAAACCCCCCCAGAGAAGGAGATACTGCTATATTACCTCAGGTTGAGGACACCAGATGTCTGTCTGACTGCAACTGCAACGACAAGCATACCTGAACATGGGTTACTCCATGGACACCCATACTTCAGATCCCAGTTCTGTGACTGCTCTGTGAGTACCTGAGCCTTACACACTAGTACCACTGTTTCAGTTGTATCCCCCTTTCCCCCGTATACTGGGTGCCACTGCCAAAACAAGTTTGCCCCCGTGCCAGACCTGGTCCCAAAGGGAAATTTCCCCTTTGGCCATCAGTCGTCCAACTCCCCACGAGAGAAAAAGAGAATTGAGTGGCCTTTGCCACTGAAAACTCCAGCAGCCCTCACTATTGCTGCATGCGCATATAGCCTTGGACGATGAGGACCCCTGAAGTCTTTGCCAATGTTGGGCTCAGCTGATGGAACTACTTGAAGGTTATAGTACATTGTTTTCCCCTGGATCTAAAATTTTCTCACCTCACCCTCATTTCTAACCATAAGTAAAAGTATTTCCCACTGAAACAAGTCTTTAAAGTCTGGATTCAGTCTGGGAGAAGTGACTGCTCACAGACATCAATGCAAGGCAACAGAAAACATGAAAAATCAGGAAAATAGAACACTACTAAAGAAACACAATAATTTTTCAGTAACTGATTCCAAATAAATAGAACTCTATGTGTTCCTGGACAAATAATTCAACCTAATTGACTTAAACATGGTCAGTAGGCTATAAAATAGCAGAAAAAAATGACTAAATGAATTTGGAAAACAATACGTATAAAAAACGACCCCCAAAAGAGAATTTTTTATAGTCATATAGCCCACCCTCAGAAAACAGCTACCCTGGAGGTGACTTTGTCTCCCCCCACCACCAAAGAGATGTAGCCATCTGACTTGTGTGTATCATCCCCAGGCCAATTGCCACCCAAAGTGGTCCTAAACCCTCAGAAGGAACCTTCCACAGTGACCTGGACCACATGCTTCAGCCCATGGCTTGACAGTTAGCCTGGAGAGTGCCCTGCACAGCTTTCTGGGACACCATGCCCATGTCTAGCTTAACAGCCAGTCCAATGGTGACTTCACATTTCAGAAGAGCCTGTTACATAGCCTGCTAGACTGCCAGACATGTCCAATCTGCTAGACATGCACCCAGCTGGATAATCAATAGAGTACTTTTGGCCCCAGCAAAACTGTGTTTTGCCTTTATAAATTTCCCACAGTCTAAACAGTTAGACACAATCACAGACATTGTAGACAAGAACTACAGCTAAAGGATCTGTCTGGAGACTACAATATTGAATTTATCCAAAACCAAAGACTACACACTATTCCTATGAAAACTACCCATAAAATTGGAAAAAATGATTTTTCCCACTACATGCACAGATATCAATGTAGTGCCAAAGATAAAAAACAAGCAAGAAAACATGACATCCCTAAAGGAATACTATATCCAGTAGCATAACCCCCAAAAGGACATCTGCAAAGTGACTGTATAAGAATTCAAAATAATCATCTTAATAAAACTCAACAAGAATCAGAGAATACAGACAAACCATCCCAATAAAATTAGGAAAATAATTTGTGATCTCAGTGAGAAATTCAACAGAGTCAGATGTAATAAAAAATAAATATTGGGGTTATAAAGTCAATGAATAAATAAAAGTACAACTGAAATCTTCAACACCAGACTAGATCAAGCAGAAGGAAAAAACAAAGACTGCTAGAAGCCAGGTCTTTTGAAAAAACCCCAGTGAGGAGGGGGAGGAGGAAGTGGAGGAGGAGGAAGAGGAGGAGGAGGAGGAGGAGGAGGAGGGGGGTAAAGAAGAAGAAGAAGAAGAAGAATTAAGAAAAAAGAGTGCTGAATGAAAAAAGAGAAATTACTTTTGTGACAAGGATGGGAAAGGCACTGGGATCTAAAAACACACATGTGGTTGAGGCATTGACACCTACTTCATTGTGTCTCCCCATCATTTTTATGAAAAAAAGTGGACTAAGAGTACAAACATAGAGCTGGATAGAAGATGTAAATATGACTGATTAAAGGGTATAGAAAGAAAGCAATGCCATTCAAAAGTATACTATCCTCCCCCCCAATTTTTTTTTTAAAAGGAGAAATAATCTTATTCAGACAAGCAAATATTGAGTAAGTTCACTAACACTAGATTTGCCTTATAAGAAATATTTAAGAGAGTTCCTCAAATTGAAACAAAAACATGCTAAACAGAAACATGAATGCATATAAAGACAAATCTCACGGGTAATGGTGAATATACAATCATATACAGATTAATGTCATATTGTATTGGTGGTGAAAAATTTTATTTTTAACTCTACTATATAAGTTAAAAGTTAGAAATTTTGTATGAATATACAATGTTTAAAAAATCAAACTCTGACTACAAAAACACGAGAAGGGTAGGTAGTAAAAGTATAGCTTTTTGCATGTTATTGAAAAAAATCAATTGAAAATGGAAGGACATAACTACAAGGTATATTATGCAAACCTCAAGCTAACCACAAAAAAAAACCTACACTAGATACACAAAGTTTAAAGAGAAAATAATCACAAAAAATAAAATACCTAGAATTTAACTTAACCAAAGAAATGAAAGACTTATACACAGAGAATTACAAAATGTTGATAAAGAATAATTAAAATGAATAGAATAATATAGAAATATATTCCATTCATGAATTGGAAGATTTAATATTGCTTAAATAATCAGAAAAATCATAATCTACAGATTCAATGCAATTCCTATCCAAATTGCAAAGTATTCCCTATGTAAATTGAAAAAAAAATTCTAAGATTCCTATGGAACCACAAATGCCCTCAAGTATGTATTACAAATTTCAGTAATCAAAACAGTATAGTACTGGCATTGTAGAAAAAAAGATGTATAGATCGATGAATAGTGAGCCCAGAAATAAATCTATGGTCAACTGATCATTGGCAAAGATACCAAGAACCATCCATAAATAAATGAGAGTTGAAAAAAGTTGTCCACACGCAGAAGAATAAAATTGGACCTTTATCTTATGCCACATATTAAAATGAACTTGAAATGGATTAAAAACTTAAATGTAAGACTTAAATTCATAAAACATCAAAAAGAAAACAAAGGGAAAAAAACGCCTCTTAACATTTACATGTACAATGACTTTTTTAAAAAAATGGCTTCCCAAAAAACCAAAAAACAAAAGCAAAAATAGACAAAAGGTACTACATCAAATGAAAAAGTTTCTACACAGTGAAAGAAACAATCAACTGAGTGTAAAGGCAACCTGTGAAATGAAAGCAAATATTTTCAAGCTATCTGATAAGGTGTTAAAATCAATAAATGAACTCATGCAATTTAATAACAAAAATGTAAATAAACTAATTTTTTAAAAAAATAGGGAAAGACCCTGAATAGACAAATATCAAAGACATACAAATGATCAACAGGCATATGAAAAGGTGTTCAATTTTACTAATCATTACAGAGAAAAAAATTTAAAAACCCACAGTAAGATATTGCCTCACTGTCAAGATGGTTATTAAAAGACAAGAGATAACAAATGTGACAAGAATGAAGAGAAAAAGGAACTTTGTAAATTGTTGGTGGGAATGTAAATTGGTACAGCTATTATGAAAAACAATTTGTAGATTTCTCACAATTTTAAAAAATAGAACTAAGTCATGGTACAGCAGTCCCACTTCTAACGGAGATATAATCAGTATCTCAAAAAATATCTGCATTGTCATGTCCTTTTAATTATTATTTGCAATAGCCAAAATATGAAACCACCTAAATGTCTGTTGATAGGTGGACAGATGGATAAAGAAAATATGATTTTACACTCTCTTATATATTGTATATGCATGTATATACAATGGAATTTTACTCAGCCTTATAAAAAATTCTATAATTTATTATATCATGGATGGAATGGGAGAACTTTATTCTAAGTGAAATAAGCTAGACACAGAAAAGACTAATACTCCCTGATATAATGCATAGGTAAAGCATACAAATGTATAACTCATAGAAACAGATAGCAAAATGGTAGTAACCAGGGGCTGGGAACAGAGGGATGTGGGGAGATATTGGTCTATGACCTTCAGCTATGCAAGATAAATAAGTTCTGAAGATTTACTACTGTGCAACAATATGACTGTCATTAACAGTATTGTATGTTATCTTTAAAAAATACTAAGAGGGTAGGTAAGTTTTCTTACCTAACTCCCCAAAAATACAATAAAGATGTAAATTGATGGTTATGTTTAATTTACTTGATTTTGGTGAATATTTCACACTGCATACATATATCCAGTCACTAATTTTTACACATGAATAATTTTTAACTGTCAACTATACTTCAGTAAAGTATACCACAAAAAAAGACAACAAAAGGATGTTGCAGCTAGTGGTGTCGGAAGCATTTTGCTCATCTCCTATTTATTCCTGGTAAAAAAAAATTATATAATCTTACTCTTTTACTTTATAACTCTCATTTGTAATGCACTTTTCTCCATCATTCCATTACAGAGACTATAATAATGGAGTTGAGTGCTGTGAAAAGAAGCCTTCCAGCCCAGCTGTGTGTATATGTTAATCTAAATATTTAGATAGAGTGCTTGTCAAACACTTAGGGAGGGAAAAAGATATTCTATTATAATTTGGGAGCAAAACAAAATAGGTATAAGAATGAGAGGTAAAATTCGTTGTTTAACATCATTGAATTTGTATCTGTGTGTTGTATTTTTGCCACTCAGGAAGAAATGAGGCCACTTAGTGAAGAGCACTGCAAAAGTACAAAGAAATATAGGAAATTGTGTTGTAGAACTATTTTGGGAAAATTTAGTCTTATTTCCTGAACCAAAACTAACTTAACTTTTTTTAAAGTATTTTAGAAGTATTATCTTATTTTTTAAATGGCAGATTATATTTAAGCTTATTAAATTATATTCAAATCTATTATATATAATATAATAATTTATATATCATATCAAATTATATTAGAAAATAAGGTTCTTGAGGGCACTAAAGTGTTTATTCAAGTAAAGGGATGGGTATATCCCTCAGTACATATCTTTTTGTTTACATTGAAGTAGGGACTTTATTTGCCAGTATACATGTAGGAAAAAAGATTGTTGCAAGAAAAGAGTAACACCATCTTGAAGGGGAAAATTTCCATGATGACTGGTTTTTGAAAAAAACTAAAGTGTTCTGCAGCAAGGTTTTTAAACAGTACTACACATAGATAAGCCCTTACTAAAAAAAAAAATACTTGTATCATAGGTGTTCCCCAACAGATGCTTATTTTGCCTATCAGTGGTCATGACTTTTTCAAGAAAGTCTGAAACAGACCAGTTGCAAATGTCTTTACCCTAAAAGCTTGCTACATAAAGGATACTTTCAGGGGGAGATAGGGGATCCATTGTCTTGTGCCAGAGATGTTCTTAAGTTGCTCAAAGTTTCCTTCTGAGAAACTGAAATGTCAGTTTTTTCTTTGGCCTCTCAGCTCTTTCAGACTCTGGAGGTAGGTTTGCACATACCTGCATACCTTTTTCCCTTTCCTTCTCCAGCAAATAAATAATTTGGAACTTGCATATGTATCCTTCAAGAGTAACTCATGTTATTTCATTATTTCACACCCAACTTTAGCTTCTACAGCATTGTTTTCTTCCCCAAAATAGCATTTCATTGTACCAAATTAAATCCATTAGAAAAAACAGGTTCATGATTAGTCCCAAACTAATGTCTGGGGCATTCGCCATTAGTAGTATGCACAACTGAGCCAAATGGGCCCATTGCTAGGGGCTTCTTAGCTTTCAGCACAGGGGAACAGAATAATAATTTTAAAGTGCCTTGTCATGTGATGAAAGAATTCAGCAAAACATATAACCTCTATGGGCCCTGGTTTCCATCTCTGAAAAAGGGTATTCGTTTCTAACATTCAGTGATTTACAACGTACTGCAAATATGATGATTGTGGATTAAAATTTTTTTAGCATGGTAGCTTTTCATGATAACTTTTTGCCCTCATTCCTAATTCAATCTGCTTAAAATATACTTGTCTAGTTCAGCTGTTTCTTATAGATGACAATGTTTTTTTGCAATTTGAATCTATTTCTGTAGACAAGTAACAACTTAAAAAGTTATAATACCAAGATCCCATTTTGTCTCAACCTAGCCTTAAACATATTTTTTTTTTTTCATTTGCATCTTGATAATGAAAAAAATGCAGCATTTAAAAGTTAACATTATATGGGGAGATGGTGTGTGGGCTGGAACGTGATATTTTTCAGTAGTAATTTAGAAAAAATTTTTATTGGATAACAACTCCCATGGTTATTTCTTATGCATAAGTTTATAATAATAACACTTATTCAATGTTCACTAACTATTTTGCATTCAGTTAAGCTCAGCTGTTTTGGAAAAGCTAAAAATATTTGCCAACTGATACATCCCCGTCCCCGATTCCTAGGGTCTTAGGACACTGTTGTGATTCCTTTTGTCAGCAGCAATTAGTGTCTCATTAAGCTGACAAATCAGTTGCACTGAGAATGGGAGGAAATACAATGTCTGAAGTTTGCCTCATTCATGCTCTGGCTCAATATATTGGGAGGGACTTGGGACCAAAAACCAGAACTCATACTCTGTTGCATGGTGCCTGAACACTTTCTGTCAGCACCAACTATTCACAGGACCCAAACTCTAGGCCCAAAAAAAAATGTCCTAAAAAACTGGTGTCAGCTTTGAGCCCAATTTCCTGGCATGAAAAGATATGTGAGTTCATGCTGAGTCCAACTTATCATGCTTTATGGGTTCTTTACACAATTATACTGAAAATATCCTTTGATAGACACCCAACCCCAAATAGAAAGGGAATGGAATTTAAAAAGTATTAGAATAACAGAATGATGATTTTTTTCTATGTTTGGGGAAATTTCCCCTAACTGAGGAAAGAGAAAGATAGAATTTAATTGAGAAATTATCATTGGTTGAATTAGAGAAGAAGAATCTCAGTTTTCACTATTTCCTATCATTAGCTTAAAATGCAGAGCGTGCACCAAAGTGAACACACTATCATCACTCCTATTACATGAAATTGTGTCCTGAGGTGGACAGAGAAACCTTGGTCCAGCACTGCCAAATCAGATGAGTATCTACCAGACTCTGGAATTTGACTTGGGATAATGCATATTGAAATGTATTACAGAAACTGTAAAGGGAATTTTACCCAATCTCATATAGATAGTGAAGATAAACAAGGAGAAGCTAAAAATCATTAGCACTCTTCATTCAAGGAAGGTAAAACTCTCCCAGCCTGTATTATGATGACCCAAATGAATTAATACAACGAGCACCCTCTTATGCATAGGCAGTTTTTTAAAAAATTTTAAAAGCACTTATAAAATATTAAGAAAATAAGGGAGATCATTATTGTCCAAAACAGTAAAAAGAGAAATTAAAAAATAGGTGAAGAGTGAATTTGGTACATATTTTGAAGATTTAACATACCCCTATCTATCTTAAGTTTCTATTGATTGTTGTTTTTTTAGTTAGTTGTTACTTTTTAAAAGAATATGTATTTTAAAAATTGATACTTAATATTTATAAAATTTATGGGGTACATGTGACATTTTTTTTACATGTGTAGAATGCATAATGATCTACTCAGGGTATTAAGTATAATCATCACCATGAGTGTTTGTAATTTCTATGATCATCACCATGTACGTTTTTTGGACTTCCAGGCAGCATTTTCTGTCATTAGCAGTGGCTGTGATGGGTTAGACAAGAAGTCCTTAGACACTCAGGTGGTGCTGCATATGGGTGGCTGCCAGCAGTGGTGGTGGTGGCAGGCTGGGTGAGCCTGTCCTCAGCCTTCAGGAGTAAACGTTTTACATTTCAAGTTTTCACTTCTAGCTGTTTTGAAAAGGGACAATACGCTGCCTGAACTACAGGCACCCTACTCTACTACTGAACATTGGAACTTAGTCCTTTTATTTTCATCCTGTGACTGTTTAGCTCCCATATATAAGTGAGAAAATACGGTGTTTGTTTTTCTGTTTCTGAGCCAGTTTACTTAGGATGATGGTCTCCAGCTCCACTAATAAGGGGGGAGGGAGGAGAAGGGCTAGGGGTTTAGAAACTACCCATGGGGCACAATGTTCACGAGTTGAGGAATGGGCCACCTGAGACCCAATCCCTACCACTGCACAACATGTTCCTGTAAAGAATATGCATGTGTACTCACTGAACCAAAAATAAAAATAAACAACTAAATTTTTAAAAAAAACTTATTCCTTTTATTGAGGTGTATGTTTGTATCCATTAACCAACCTCTCTTTATGCACCCCATACCCACATTTTTCCTAGCCTCTGGTAACTATCATTCTATTCTCTACCTCCATGATATGAAAACTTTAAGCTCTCGTATATGAGTGAGAACATACAATATTTGTTTTTCTCTCTTTGGCTTATTGCACTTAAAAAAATGACCTCCAGTTCCATCTATGTTGCTGCAAATGACTTGATTTCTTTATTTTATATGGCTTAATAGTATTCTATTATGCAAAAATATCATATTTTCTTTATCCATTTATTTATTGATGAAAACTTGTGTTGATTCCATGTCATAGATATGGTGAATAGTGCTGCAATAATCATGGCTACATGTATTCCTTTATGATTTCCTTTCCCTTTTAATAAATACTGGTTCATGGGATTGCTGAATTGTTTGGTAATTCTATTATTAGTTTTTTTGAGAACTCTCCATACTTTTCTCCATAGGGGCGCACTAATTGAAATTTCCAATAACAGTGTATGAGAGTTCTCATTTAGTACTAATTTTGCTTTCTCCCCCAGGTTTTGGTATGTCGTGTTTCCATTTAAATTAGTTTTAAGAACTTTGTTTTATTTACTTCTTAATTTCATTATTTACCCCAAAGATCTTTCAGAACTCTATTTTTTATTATGTATGTATTCATACAGTTCCCAAGTTTCTCTTGTTATTGATTTCTAGTTTTATTCCATTGTGGTCTGAGAAAATATTTTATATAATTTTGATTTTTTAAAAAATTTTTTGAGGATTGTTTGTGTTCTAAACACATATCCTCGAGAATGCTCCATGTGCTTAGGAGAAGAATGTGTATTTTGCTGCTGTTGGATAAAGTGGTCTTAATTGTCTGTTAGGTCAACAGTGAATCTGGTCCATATTTTGAAGATTTTAAAGTACAGTTAAAGTCTAATGTTTCTTTGCTGACTTTCTGTCTAGATTATCTGTCTAGTGCTGGAAGTGGGGTTTTGAAGTCTCCAACAATTATCATATTGAAGTCTTTCTCTTCCTTTAGATCTAATAATATATGCTTATATTAGTTTATCTGGCTGCTCCAGTGTTGAATGCATGTATAATTTGAATTGTTATACGCTCATCTGAATTAATTTCTTTATCATTATACAATGACCTTTTGTCTCTTTTAACCTTTTTTTTTTTTTTTTACTAAAAGTCTGTTTTATTTGATATAAATATAGTGATTCCTGTTCACTTTTGGCTTCTGTTTGCATAGGATATATTTTTTTCTATCCCCCTTTCTTTCAGTCTGTATATGTATCTTTACAGGTGAAATGAATTTCTTATAGGTGGTATATATTTGGGTCATGTTTTCCTATGCATTCAATTAGTCTATATCTTTTAAGTAAAAAAAATTTAAACTGTTGGAATTCAAGATCACTATTTATATATAAGGGATGTATTCCTGTCATTTTGTTAATTGCTTTCTGGTTGTTTTTTACATCTTCTGTTTTGTTATTTCTCTCTTTTTTGTTATCTTTATGATTTGGTAGTTTTTTGTAGTGGCAATATTTAAGCCCTTTTTTTTTCTCATATGTTTGTTTTCTCTACCAGTGAGTTATATACTCCCATTGTTTTTTTGATGGTAGATATTATCCTTTTGTTTCCAGGTATAGGACTCCTATAAAATTTTGTATGGCTAGTCTATTAGTGATGAATTACCTCAGTTTTGACTTGTATGGGAAAGTATTTGTTTATCTTCTGGTTACAAATAATAACTTTGCCCGGTGTGTATTCTTATTTGATAGCTTTGTTTGTTTTTCTTTCAACTCTTTGAATATATCATTATTTCTTCTGGTCTGTGAGGTTTCTGCTGAGAACTTTGCTGTTTATGTAATGGGAGTTTTCTTATATGTGACTAATCACTTTTCTCTTGCTTTTAGAAATTTTCTGATTGTCTTTGACATTTGACTGCTTGAATGTGCCCCGAAGAAGACCTTTATGTATTATATCTATTTGGGAATCATATGAGATTTCTGTATATGGCTTTCTAAATTTCTTGATAGCTGATATTTTTTATATAAGTTTTCTGAGCTTTGCCCTTTTCTTTTCGCTTTCCCAAAAGCCCCAAATTCAGAAATTTGGTTGCTTTATATTGCCCCATATGTCACACAGACTTTCTGTATTTTTAATTCCTCTTTTAAATTTATTACTGGGTTATTTTAATAAACCCTGTCTTCAAGTTCTGAAATTCTTTCTTATGCTTGATCTAGTTTACTGTTGAAGTTCTCAATTGTGTTTATTGTTTAATTTATTGAGTTCTTTACCTTCAAGATATCTACAGATGTTTGCTTCTTTTAAATTATATCCATCTCTTTGGTGAATTTCTCATTTATATCCTGAATTATTTTTCTGAGTTTTTTATATTGTTTTTCTGAGTTATTTTATTTCTCACTTAGCTTCCTTAATATCACTTTAAATTCTTTTTCAGACTTTCCTAAATTTATTTTTCACTGGAATTTGTTGTTGAAGCATTATTATGTTCTTTTGGAGGTGCCATATTCCTTACTTTTTCATGTTTCTTGTGTCCTTCAGTTAATAACCGCATATGAAGTATAGCAGTAACTTTTTCTAAGTTTTTGATTGGCTTTTGTAGGGAGAGAACTTTTGCCTGTAGTTCTATTTATGGTGTCTGGGTAGGGCACTTTAGCTCTGATTCTGGGTGAGTGTAGTAGTGTAGTTTCCACACGGTGTCTTTGGCTGTAAACACCATCAGTGATGTCTATGATTTCCTCAGTGTCTTAGTCAGTGTTTGTTTTGGAGTCTGCTGCAAGGTTCTTTTGGGGGACAAGACACCACAGAGGCCAGTTCCCAGGCCCCAGTAGTGGCATCTCTGGAACAAGTGTGCCTTTCCTTGGAACTTCTGGTGGTATATGCAGGCACCAAGGTGATTCTTGGACCCCCAGATGGCTTGCTTAGGTAGTTGCAGCAGTGAGCCAGGCAGATGAGCTAGTCCTCAGGTTCCTGACTAGCATGTATGGTGTGGATGATGGTAGTGTCAATGGCAAGGCAACCGTTAGACTTCCAAGCAGCACTTGTTGCTGTTAACAGTGACTGTGATGGGCTGGATGCATCAGTTCTGAGACCTTCAGGAGGTGCTTCATATGAATGATTGCCAGCAGTGGTAATGGTGGCAGGCTGGGTGAGCCAGTCCTCAGTCTTCAGGAAGAGTGCCAGATGCCAGTGGTGGTGAGTGGGGTGGGGAAATCCTCAGTCCTCTGAAAACTTGGGAACTGGCAGCAGGTTTTCTGAGCCTGCTGTTTGGTCCCCTGGTGATGTGTATACATTGCTTGGGGCAACCAATGGAGTAAGATAATTTCTAGGTCCCCAGGTGGCATGTTTTGACACTGGGGGCATTGTCAGCAAGGGCGGACTGTTCTCAGGTTTCCATAGTGGTATGCCTAGGCATAGGCTGTGGAGGGCAGGGCAGGATAAGCCGTAGGCCTCAGGAAGGCAAGCTGGGGCACCAGCCATGACAAGCATTCTGGGGTTTTCAAAAGGGCCCCCCTGGTGGTGGTGGTTGAAAGGTGCAGGAAGCGACCAGAGGAGCGGCTCCCAAAATGGCGCCAACACCCCGGACAACAAAGGCCCTCAGTCCGGCTTCTGCAAGCACAATTTCCAGCGGGCCAATTTCAAACCTCCTGCGTGTCAATTTCAAACTTTCCCGCATGTGTCAATTTCAAGCTCCCCCCACCCCTGTGCGTCAGTTTCCAACTTGCAAGCCTCCAATCAGAAGCCAGCTTTGTTATGCGTCCAATAGGACCATAACACGGCATTGGCCCCACCCTACTCCCATGCAGCTCCTCCAATAGGAGCATAGCATGGCCCCTTTGGCCCCTGTCAAGCTGGTAAATACAGCCCTCTCCCGCAACTCTCTCTCTCCTTCTCTTTCTCTCTCTCTCTCTCTCTCCCACTTTGCAGCTCTCTCTCTGCCTCTCTCCCACTTCCTCTCTCTTTCTCTCTTTTCTTTTTTCCATTACAGATCCCCTCTGTAACAACCCTTTTAATAAATCTCTTGGTCCTGGCCAGGTGTGGAGTCATTACTGGCGCTGAACTTCTTACCTTGGTGCTGTGACTCAGAATGGGTGCTCTCCCGCCCTGGTGCGGGTCTAATGCCGTAGGCAGGACCCTTGACCTGGCGCCGGTGGCCGCTCCAGCCCTCCCAGACCTTCCTCACCGTTTGAACGGGTGACCTGCATCCACCAGCGACCATTGGATAGGTGAGTTCCCCAGGCATGGAAGCCTGAAACTTGCCCAGGATTACCAGGGGGGACTGGCCGTTGATCATCCGGCAGCCCCTCCGGCCCCAGGGCAAGGGGGAACTCACCCCGCCTTGGCCTTCACGGCCACAGCGGACCCTGAAGGCTTCCTTTTCTCCCTTTCTCTCACCGAGCCACAGCTAAAGGTTCTTTCCTCCTCTTTATCTCTCACACACCTTCCCACAGCCGCCAGGCTGCAGTGGGCCCCAGGGGTCCCAGTCTGCTAGCCCATAGTGGATCTCGCCTAACCCCCCCAAGGAATCCCACAGCTCTTGGGCCGCAGCGGACCCTGGGGGTCCCACATCTGCTGGCCCACAGCGAATTCTGAAGGACTCCCATATCTGTCAGGTAACAGGGAGCCTCAGAGGCTCCATGTTTGTTGCCCACAGTAAGCCCTATTCGACTGACAGGAATCTCGAACCCGCTCCCACCCGTCGCCCAGTCAAGTGCTTTCAGTCTGATCCAAAAATCCTCGTGCTAGGTGCTTTGACCCCATCGGTTCTCCAGGAGGACCCTGGTTGTGCCAAACCCCTATGCCAACAGACTTTGCCACAACCATACTTTTCGGATAGCTAACTCTTCAAGGGACGCCCTGTTTAGTCCACCTGTCTGGTCATGGGAGGCTCGTCATCCCTGCCAGCCGATTCTCCTCTTAAATGCCTTTTAAACAATCTCACCACACTTTCTCTTTCTCCTGATATAAAACCCAAATGCCTGATTCATTTCTGCACCCAAGATTGACCAACATGCCCCTTAGACAACCAAAATCAGTGGTCCCCCCAGGGGTCCCTCAATCCTGATATTATTCGGGACTTATATAATTTTTGTGAGCATTCAAAATGGTGGGCAGAGATTCCCTGTGTTCAGTCCCTTCCCCCCCTCCGTGAACATCCCCGCCTCTGCCTCACTTGCAATCCCGCTAATCTTTACCCTCCACTCATGCTAGCATCTGTCACCTCTTCTACAACTTCTCCTTCTCTCACTGTTCTATGCACACTTCAGCCTCCTCTCCAAAACTCCCCCTCCCCCTACTGCAGACACTGTAAGTCCCAGTTCCTCTACCCCCTCCTCCATCTCAGATTTCGACCCTGCAGACGAGTCCCCCCCCTTACAGGCAGCCTCAACAGCCTCAGGCTCCCCCGCCCCCACCCTCCTCTACTCTGGCAGCTCGATCCCCATGTCCTCCCCTTCCAATCGTTCCCCCGTGTAGCCCTCTGGTAACCCGAACCAAGGCCGTACCGGTTGTCCTAGCAGTTTACTAATATTGATTTAAACTCTATAAAAGGACAAACTCTTTTGGCTATATATTTTATCTCCCAGTCAGCACCCGGGGATTAGGCGCAAACTCCAAAAATTAAAAAAGGGCCTACAAACCCCTCAATTAGAGCTTTTGGACATGGCCTCTAAAATCTTTAACAACCAAAAAGGAGGAAAGAATACAGGACTACCAACATAAGCAGTAAGCACTTCAGCTTTTATCTGCCACTTTAGCAGAAAAGGCCACCACTGATAATCTTCCACCCCAGATGGTCAATAGCAGAAAGGGTACACAGCCCCCTTCCCAGGTTTGTTTCCGATGCCATCAAAATGGGCATATGGCCAAAGACTGTCAAGCCCTGCCCACCAGCAAAACCCTGTCCCACATGCAAACAGCATGGACATCGGGCTTATGGTTGCCTCATTCGCCTAGCCAGGGGAGAGCACATGGCCCAGAGGCTTGCTGCAATTAAGGGACATCATGCATCTTACACGATCTCAAAAGGGGATCTCTTGGGCTTGCTCCAGTCAGATTGACTCACCTCTAACTTGGTAGCCCCAATGGCTTCGGAACAAACTGTTAAACCAACTGAGCCTAGGGTAGAAATATCAGTAGCTGGCAGAGTTATATCATTTGTTATTAATACGGGGGCTACATGCTCAGCTCTACTTAAATTTCCTGGTCCACTCCTTCCTTCACCCCTTTTGGTTGTGGGGGTACAGGGCATTATATCCAGGCCCCCCACTATGCCATTACTTCCATGTGTTCTGGGAAATAAAATATTTCAACACTCTCTCCTTATTATGCCAACATGTCCAGCTCCATTATTAAAAGGGGACATTATGACAAAAATTAAAACTCTATTACTCTTTACCCTGAGCCATCACCACTGTGCTTTTGGGTGCCTTTTGTATAGCTTTAAATTTCCCTAACAGTTTCACGTTGGATCCTATCTAAGCCCTTCCACTGCGTATAAACTTATTGCTTTGGTTACAACTCTATGGTTAGGAAAAATGTAAAGAAAGTTGTTGGTGTAAGGTATGTTGTTAGTAAGAAAGGATAAATAATTGTATAGGAAAGAATATTGTATGGTACATTTTTGTTCTATAATAGAATGACTGGTTGAAGAAAGTATAGGACAAAAATAGAAGGTTTAAGCATGTCGAAAAATGGTATGAGCATGTTGAAAAATGGTATAAGTATGTCGAACATGGTAGGTGAAAGTTTGTACAAAAAAAAAGGTAAGGGAAATTCTGTAAACATTCAAGGCTACAAAAGGGTTCATAATTTTGTCCTTTATGGCTGCATAATATTCCATCATGTATATACACCACATTCTTTATCCAGTCTTCTTTCAGTGGACAACATAGTTAGTTCACACATACATGTTTATTGCAGCATTATTCAAATAGTACAAATGGCAGTACCATTCATAAAAAACCTTACCACCCCCTGCACACAAAATCCTACTGTCATTTCCCCCACCATCAGAAATTCCCCTTTTCACAGCTTCAACTCAACTATCACTTGTCAATGTTACCTGTGCCCCACCTGGCTTCTTCTTCTGGTGCTGTCCCTAAACATCACTTAACTTTTCTTTTAGATATGCTCTCTTCCAGGTTTTCTGTCTACCTCCACAGCCTGCTCCAGGACAGCTGGTTACTACCATCCTTGTGCTTATTAGAAGACTGGCCAGAACAAGTCGCTGTTCTACACTTACAAGGAACCTTCATGGAACTCTCACCTGCGGAAATCTACACCTTCAGCACCTACCTTTGGACCCCGCTCTGGCTGGTTCTGCACCCTTCTTCCACTTTACCCCCACAACGCCCCAGACCAGCAGGAAGTAGCCAGAAAGAGTAACGATGCCCTCCCCATAAAAAAAAAAAGGTGGGAATGAAAGGTGTAGGAAGTGACCAGAGGGGCGGCTCCCAAAATGGCACCGACACACGGACAACAAAGGCCCTCGGTCCAGGCCTCCGCAAGCACAATTCCCGTGCGCACCAATTTCAAATCTTCCGCACGGTCAATTTCAAACCTTCCCGCATGCGTCAATTTCAAGCTTTCCCTGCGTGTCAGTTTCCAACTTGCAAGCCTCCAATCAGTAGCCAGCTTTGTTATGCGTCCAATAGGACTATAACATGGCATTAGCCCCACCCTACTCCCATGCAGCTCCTCCAATAGGAGCATAGCATGGCCCCTTCTGGCCCTTGTCAGGCTGATAAATACAGCCCTCTCCTGGCATTTTCTCTCTCTCTCTCTCTCTCTCTCTCTCTCTCTCTCTCTCAGCCTCTCCTGGCATCTTCTCTCCCCTCTCTCTCTCTCTCTCTCTCTCTCTCTCTCTCTCTCTCTGTCTCTCTCCCTCTCTGCAGCTCTCTCTCTGCCTCTCTCCCACTTTCTCTCTCTCTTACCCTCTCTTTCTCTCTTTTCTTTTTTCCTATTACAGATCCCCTCTGTAACAACCCTTTTAATAAATCTCTTGGTTCTTGCCGGGTGTGGAGTCATTACTGACGCCGAACTTCTTACAGTGGTGGTGGTGGTGGTGGTGGTGGGGGTGTGTGCCTGGAGCATCCAATGTAGCAGGACAATCCTAGGTTCTCTAATAGCATACTCAGACACTGAAAAAAGTGGTACCAGATCATACCCTCTGGAGGAGCATAGAGGTGAAGGATGTGGTGAAGGAGCGGGGCAGAGCTATCCCCAGGTGGTGAGTACAGTGCTTGAGTGGTAATACCAGCAGTGGTAAAGTGGTAGTGGGTGTGGAAAGTCTGTCTTTAAGGTATGTGTACAACATCCCTGCTGCTACTGGTGGAGTGCAAAATCCCTGCTGCTTCTGGTGAAGGACAGGCTGTAGGAACAGTGGGTTGCTATCTGTGGTAGACCCCCCAAGTAGGTGAGTTTCAGACCCTGGGGTGCATACACTTTGAACCCCTGGGCAGTAATAGCTGTAGTGGCTGATGAGGGGTATCCCCAGGTTACATGTTAGTGCACAGCAAATCTGGCTGAGAGGAGCCAGGATTGCTGTCAGTGACAGTGGCCCCAGGCAGGTGGTCCCAGTGCACTGCAATGTCCATTCCCTGACATTCAGGATACTATGTGAACTAGAGTGCTCGGGACCCTGTTCATTGAGGGGTCTAGTTGGTGTCTTAGCATTGCAGACATCATGGTGAAAAGGAGGGATGTCAGTGGGGTTCCAGGGATGTGGAGATAAGGGTTTTTGGGGCCCCGGGGGAAGGTGCAGTCTTGTGGAGGCTGAGCTCTAAATAGGGTACTATGCTGCAGTTACCTAGTACTCAGGGGATGTATGAGACCAAGCATGAGACCCCTCTCTGGAGCAATGTTATCATGTGGATTCCAGGAAGTTCTCTGTGCCAGTCTCAGGTCCCGTGGAAGTCGAGGGACTCCCCCATAGCTAGGTTTATAGGAGTTTGTCATGGAAATATGGAATTCTGGAGATCTCTTACTTACTTTTCCCCTACACTGGAGAGCCTATCCAGGCTCTTGGCCAATTTGGCTGGGCTGTCTGCTTAACCTTCTTCTCCTCTAGTGTTCAGATGTTTTCTAACATGTCTCTGCTACTTTCCCAGTATTTCTTTTAGATGTTTTATTCAGAGTATGATTATCTACTCCCTATTTCGATTTTTTTTTTGTAAAGAAGTTGAATGTTCTCCCCTACCTTGGGGAGGTGAATCCCCTCTTTCTCTCTCTTTATTTTGCTTTCTAAGTAAACTATATTTTCTAATAAAAAAAAAGAAGAAAAAGAAGTTGAATGTTCTGTCCTTAGTCAGACATCTTGAAAAAGCCTTAGTTTTCATTTTAATGTCAGCATGGCCATAAAGGTAAACTTAAAGACCACGCAAGCCAGAATAAGGCCAGAACTCTAAAGGCCTACTGAATTATTTGAAGAATGGATTAAATGTATAGAAAGAAAGACTCTCCATATAGATACCAGTAAAGGTATTAACTTGTCTTAAATTTGCTGCGAGGTAGAATACATAAAAGACTTGAGATATACTAACTATAAAGCCATTGCTTTTTAGTTTTGTGACCTGAATTCACATTTCCTATGTTATGTGGAAAAAAACATCAAATTGAGAATTCATTTTAAAGGGATTGGGGGTATTATTGCTTTTTAAACCCGGGAGAAAATAAAACAATATTTTTTTGATGAATATATTTAATGCTAGTTTCAAGCAACTATCACTGATACAATTCCCAAAGATGGGTTCATAGTGAAGCACTCTCAACCACTCTCAAAAAAATGGTCAGTGAGGAGAAAGAGACTACATAAAAGACCAAGCAGTCTTGAAAAACAACCACATGTGGATGAAATGCATGTGGATGAAAAGAGAAACAAAGTTGTCGAAAGTCAAAAATGAAGAGTAAATTAAACAAGAATTTTTAAAAATGTTCTCATTTTATGGTACCCTTTATGTCTCAGTAATATTTTAAGGTGCCTCTAAGTCTGAAGAAAAACCAAAATTCTATCTATTAAGTAGTTAGGTTAAGTTCAAACACTAATAAATATTTGTCATAAGAGCTTAGTAGCCATCTGAAAAATAATTTTAAAACTTAAATTAAAAGAAAAAAAATTTTTATTTGCTTCTTAAATAAGCATCATTAATTGATAAAATATGCATAACTGTCAGGCACTGCACAGCTTTTTAAACTGTGGATTCAAATTAAAGATGACCAACCTCATTTCCTGTTTCACATTGATTGCATGTGATATTTGCTTTTGATCACAACTTTGAAAAGGGCATATCTTCATCCAGATAAAGGAAGTGGATAAGAATATTGATAAATTTTAAACTTTTTACAATAACCATAGATGATAAATGCTTACAATACTTACCAAATACTATACATAAATGTTCTTCTTTTCAATCTGCATAGAAAAAAATAAAATCAAATGAGTAAAAAACACACACATACACACACGCACAGTAAGTTCTCATCATTGAAAAATTTAAAGTTTTAAAAACTGTAATCATTTAAAGAAGAAAATAGCTTTTGTTAAATTTTCATACTCAAATCATGATAAAAATTTATTGCAAATTGTTATGACCGAGTAAGTGAGAAGAAGCTACACCAGCAGGGTTTAGTTTAATTAATTATGAATTTATTAATGCGCAGGTCAAGAGAGGAACGAAAACTCTTGACAAATTGGTGCAGTTTGTAAAAGCTTTTATAGGTAAAATTTGCAGCATCGGCTACATAGCAACTTAGTTACCATAGCAACTATTAACTAACAACTTGGCAACCAAAATGGGAACTTCAACTATTAGGGAGCTTTGATTAATTTCATGTCCTAGGCATAGCCAGTGCCAGAAAGTCCCGAAGTTCTGCCATTAAGATATAGTTTAAGGAGCTGGGCTCGGTGGCTCAGCCTATAATCCGCACCTTTGGGGGGGCTGAGGTGAGTGGATTCCCTGAGCCGTGGGTTCGAGACCCCCCTGGGCAGCGAGACCTCATCTCTACAAAAAATCAAAAAATCAGCCGGGGGTGGTAGCGCATGCCTGTAATTCCCGGGTACTTGGAAGGCTGAGGCGGAAGGATCGCCGGAGCCCAGCAGGTTGAGGCTGCAGTGGCGGGAGCGGCCCCTGCACTCCAGTCTGGGAGAAGAGTGAGACTCCAACTAAAAAAAAAAAAAAAAAGATATAGTTTAAGGTAGTTACATAGAGACAAGGAAGAAGAATTATTATACAATGAAGTTACCTTGGTTAGGTCATTAAAGAATATAAGAACAAACCATGAAAATGTCAAAGCATAACATTTGATTTTAGTTAACAAAGCATGCAATCAAATGGAACTTATGGTGAAGGAGTTCTGTAACAGTCAGCAGGCAGTGGTCAGCATAACCCACCCAAAGGAGACAAAGATGGGGGTCTGTGGTCATGGGAAAGTTACTGAAAACACAGGCATTGATTTTAGGTCAGGAGGTAACTAAGATGAAAGTTTTAAACAAAATGGAGTAAGTGGTTAATATTTTTTTTAAAA
>JAPVLO010003343.1:0-23493 GCA_027257055.1 Cephalopachus bancanus | reverse complement strand
CCACTGAGACTAAACACAAACATAAGGAAAAAAAAAAATACAAGAAATTCGGGGAAAAAATTTAATCCCGGGGCAATTATTTTCAAACAGCTTTCCCCTATAAAAAAAATTAAGAAACTATAAAAAATCACTTCTCAAGGTAATATTCCTGATGTCAAAAAAAAATTTAAACCTAAAATAAGTATATACAATGTTCATATGTTCAGTGTTAAGCCAGTACCAAAGAAACTCCATATTTCAGTAAAAGAATGTCCTGTCAAATCCCTACTTTTACAAAGAAGCATGAAGAACTTTCACAAGGGTTTTCAACTGAACTTATAGCAACAGGTAAAATGCTTGAGATAAAAGTCAAAAGTTTTAAAAGTCAAATCTCCCATTCGACATGTTATAGTTTTGATTTTTATTCTGATTGTGGTCTACATATATTAAGACAGAAGATACTTCCATGTGATTGTGGGATCCTCTGAGACACTACAACCTTAGAAAAGCAGACAAAATAGATGAAAATGCATTTGGTTTGGGAGCAGACTCCGTATTAAATGGCAATGTACAAAGTAACAACTGCAACTGAGAAGGCTGTGGGGGAGGGGAGGAGGCGACAGGCTGAAATTTCTGCAAATGACACTGGACAAAAAGAAAAAAGGGGGGGGAAGTGATGTGCTAATAGTATTTGAAAATGGCAGCCTGTTAATTATCATTGCATTCCTGAAAACTCAGGCAAATGATACCACCATTCTTTTTTTTTTTCAGTTGGATTCTCACTCTGTTGCCCAGACTGGTTATTATACCCGCCTCATGTTTGTGTGTGTGTTGCAGAAAGCATGCATTTGACAGGGAGTGCTTTCCTCAAATGCTTTCAATATCCTTCGTATAGTGAGGCATATTTGCAAGTGAAATGAGGGACACACACACACACACACACATAAAGGCTGGACATGGTGCTCATTCCGCTAATCCCAGCACTTTGGGAGGTCGAGGCAGGAAGATTCAAGTCTAGGAGTTTGAGACTGGCCTGGTCTACAAAGGAAGACCCCATCTCTACATACAAAATAAATTAACTGGTCATGGTGGTGAGTGCCTGTAAATCCCAGCTACCTAGGAAGCTAAGGCAGAAGGATTGTCTGAGAAAAGGAGGTCGAGGCTCCATCCAGGGCAACAGAGTGAGACTCAGACTATAAAACAAAATAACTAACACAAAACATTCAAAAATTACACCCTGTATGTTATTACCTGGGAACCATAGGAAAAGCATGTCAGGTATAGTATTGATTTTTTTTTTTTTTTTGCCTCAAAGCATAAAGGCAGAAATTATCACATTTTAACAATGGGGTCCTTTTTAGAACACCAAATTCAATTGAAAAAGAAAATCTAACTCTGAAAACATTAATTTCTTATCCTGTATTAAAACCTATGTCACAGCCGGGCTCGGTGCCTCAGCCTGTTTTCCCGCATCTTTGGGAGGCTGAGGTGAGTGGATTGCCTGAGCCTGTGGGTTCGAGACCCGCCTGGGCAGGCAAGACCTCATCTCTATAATAAAATCAAAAAATTAGCCAGGCGTGGTAGCGCGTGCCTGTAATTCCGGCTACTTAGAAGGCTGAGGTGGAAGGATCACCGGAGCCCAGCAGGTCGAGGCTGCGGTGGCCGGGAGCGGCCACTGCACTCCAGTCTGGGCAACAGAGTGAGACTCCAACTCAAAAAAAAACAAAACAAAACAAAAAATAAAACCTATGTCACTCTCTGAGATAAAGAAAAAAGCGTTAGCCCTGGAAGAAGTGGACAGGTTGACACATGGAATGTATAATAGCTTGTACCCTAAATAAAAGGTTGCTATCTTGGCAAGAGTATTAGTGTATTGCAAGATAAACATCAAAGCTCTTAAAGATGCCTGCCTTTTGTTTTTATTTTTGAATAATGTCCCTTTGTCAAAATGCTGTTGGTGAGTCCTAATTAACACTGGCAAACAATGTCACCCATGATAACATGTTATTGAAATTAGGCTACAAGCACTATGAGCATGCTATCTTCTCTCAAAACTTCAAGTTATCAGATTTCAATAAACATAATTCAGTTAGACAAAGTACAGGTCAAAATATAGCACTGATAGTAGATAATTAATTCCCCATGGAAAACACTTCAGATGGTGCCAAAGTGCTTGTATTTGTATTCTAAAAAGAAGTCACTAATTCTTGGTGTTTTTACTACCTATGTTAATTGGAATCACAGTTTGACAAATGTTTTTAAATTAATTGTCCAATGTTTATGCAATATTAACAAAGGACAGCTTACCTCATTGTGTCTATCCTGCATATTAATTCACAAAAACCAGTGGATTGAAAAGCCTAACATGTCACCATCGTCAATATGTTATTCACTTAGTGATGTGTGATATTTTTGTAAATAATAGTGGAAATTATAATGCTACCCACATAAATAATCGTGAAAGACATGTTTTCCAACATAATAACAAGACCACATAAACTAAAACCATATAAAAACTACTGAAAATCTGTTACCAGAAGGTAGAAGCATACAAATTATGAATTACAAACTTCAGGATATATTTCACCTTAGTGTGAGACAGAAGGTGAAAATTTAAAAAGTTAAACTGAAGCACAATGTGTAATATTAAAGATGAAATATTTTTATATGTAACCAATTTTTGATTTTAATCTAGTTTACAAGATATAAAAATTAAAATGTATAGAGAATCAGAACCGATAAGCACCATTAACAAACTTAAAATCCAGATAATGTTTAACTATGAAACAGGCTTATCACCTAGTCATCACTTTAACCAAAAGATCAACTTAGCATCACCAATCATGAGTTAAGTTGGCATCATGTTCTTCTTCAATCAATGTACTGAGAAAAACATAATATTACTGTGGTGGTGTTTCTGCCAAAAATGTTTAACCTGATTCTAATCATAAGAAAATATTTAGAGCCGGGCTTGGTGGCTCAGCCTGTAATCCCGCGCCTTTGGGAGGCTGAGGTGAGTGGATTGCCTGAGCTCGCGGGTTCGAGACCCGCCTGGGCAGCGAGACATCATCTTTACAATAAATCCAAAAATCAGCCGGGCATGGTAGGGCATGCCTGTAATTCCAGCTACTCAGAAGGCTGAGGTGGAAGGATCGCTGGAGCCCAGCAGGCGAGGCTGCGGTGGCCGGGAGCGGCCACTGCACTCCAGTCTGGGTGACCGAGTGAGACTCCAACTCAAAAAAAAAAAAGAAAGATAATATTTAGGCAAATCCTGATAACAAAACAAGAAGTCTAGAGTCTTCAAAATGTCAATGTTATAAAGCATGAAAGTCTTAAAACATGAAACTCTACTAGATGCGAGAAGGTCAGCAAAACAGAGAATGCCAATGTGGCAAAATATTAGGATTCTCTAACCCTTAGTAAAATGTGTATGTATGTTTAGTGTATACTTCTTGCAACTTTGTTGCAAGTTTAAAATCGTTAAAAAAACCCTTTTTAGGATAAACAGGCTATTTTCTGATTCATATAATGCATATACCAACAAACATTTAAGGTATAAAAAACTTTATAGTGAAAACATAACTTGAGTTGCAAGAAAGGCAGGGGAGTTAAGAAAATAACGGAGTGTAGCATAGTGGGGTTAGGACCAGGTTCAAGTTCAAGTGGATTAGCTGACAGGCTATGGAACATCACTGTATATTGCTAAGCAACAAATTACTCATCTATAGCATGACTAGAGGTGGACCAAAATGAGTTCAGAAGTCACATAATTCAGTCAATTATTTTTAGAGAAGAGAATGACAGGAAGGAGAACATCCTATGAAAACACTCGAACATATAATCAGCAAGTCATGAAGCATCGTGAACACTGAGCTTCTTTCAAAAACTTCTAAATCCCAGGCAATGATTAAGACTTCCTTGTGCTGAACCTACCAGCAGACTTTGACATTTCTAATTTCCACTGTGATTATTGTGACTCTTCAAAGAAAAACAAACAGATTTAGGGCATCATCAACACCATTAAATCATTGCTACTGGCATATGGTAGAGTACCTGGTGTTGACAGAATTTTCACAGAACGGCAAAAACAAAGAAATTAACAAATTACCTAATGATTGATGCACTCGACCATCCACACGTGGAAGGAGGAATACATTTTATAGCCTTGAAAAAGTACATTAGCTGGACATTTGCACAGACAGAAGATCAACTTTGTGTTACTGTGCAAGGCATTGAGGCAGTGTTAAAAAAAAAAGATCGTAGAAAGAATATTCAACATTGAGTGACCTAGGTCTAACAGATCACTGGCTTATGATTCTTAATTGACCACTAAGGAAATTTCTTTGTTATGCTCAATTCATTGTGATTATCAAATGTGTTTTTAGAAAATTTGAAAAGACTGGCTGTCTGAAGACATTCTGAAGTGTTGTAATTACCATCAAGAAATGAAGACAGAGAAAAAAAAGATGTTAACTTACAGGAAATATTTTTTTTTTAAAAACATGATTCCCATGCTATTATTTCTCTAGAAAAGGCATCCCCATGCATATGAAGTCAGTCCAAGTTTCTTTCTTTAGAGTATATTAGACTTTTATAAAGTGTACACTTCTTACACTTCACAGAGTTTATTATACTATTAGCATTTCCTGGATGAATAATGCTCTCTCTCATATTTTGTCTTTGGAGGGTGTCCTTATCTTCAACTTTGGCAATGTTATAATATTATCTCCAGGGAACATTCCCCTAGGAGGCAGTATAGTGCAGTGTTTAAGAGAATAGTTTGGTCCGAAACATCTGAGTTTGTGAAATTTTAAGTAGCAGGAATGTGTTACTTAATCCCACTGGGCCCTCAGCTCTTCATTTTAAAAAGCAATATACCAGTAGTGTTTATAGCATACAGTTATTAATAAGAATTTTTAAAAGCTCATACAGTGTTTTGCAGAGCCCAACCCAGAGCAAAAACACTTTTTCTCCACAATTCCCCTCGTATCACTATTTCTGTTTATGATTTCACAGTATTTCAATGTGTCCTCTTGTGACACCTATCACACTCTTACGAGAAGCTGTGCAGTACCCATCATTAGATTGTAAGTTTCTTGAGAACAGAAAAGTAAGTTGTCCATCTCTGTGTATCTATCAAACAAAAAAAAAATTGCTTAAGCAATATAGATAACAAATATTCATTTAAATGATTTGAATTATTAAACTTTTAACATAAATATTTCAACTCTTTTGAAATTAATGCAGAAACTACTGACTGATTAGCATAACATTCTAAAGAAAATATCCAAGTTACAGGACATTGACAAAAAGAAAATCATTTTGGAAATTTTTTGGTAACTTCCGTTTATCCTTGATGATAGTGTCTTGTAGTTCAATTTACATCAAAAGTACAGCAATATTGGCTCTGTGATCCCATAATTTGATTCATCTTATGCCTGAAGACATATTTTAAATTTCCTTTGGGATATCCATTCTTTCATCTATTCACCATTCAGTCAAAATCTTTAAAAAATGCTTATCAGAAAACCCTTGACTGCCCATGATTTAATGATTCTTGTGATTCCTGTTATTCTGATCCACTGAACCAACTTTGTGAAGCATTCTTTGGGTTTTGTACCATCAAAATAAACCCTAATATTCCATAATGGACTCAGTTAAAAATGGCAACAAAACTCACACAAAATCACCTACAAGCTTGGTTTAGTCATTAAACCATGTTTGTTCAGGAAAGTTGAAAGTTAAATTTATTTTCCAATGAGATTAACGTTAGATTTTCTAGTTTCCAGAAGGAATAATTTTAACATAGTAAATATGGTAAAGAAAAATTGCATTTTGTCTTTGAGCACTGTGTGTGTGTGTGTGTGTGTGTGTGTGTGTGTGTGTGTGTGTTTTGGACAAAAAGTTTATGAGATACACAATCTAGCCCCATCACACACTTTGAATCATGTAGCATTGCCTTCTCTCTATGGGCTTTCTATAATCAGCCAAGAGTATCTACCCATGCTATTTTCTTTAAACATATCACTCTTCTTCCACCTCTCTACTTTTGCCCAAGCTGAATCCTCCATCCAAAAGTTGCTTTTCTTTATTCCATGCTTATCTTCCCATCCTGTCTTCCCATCCTAGGTGTGGTTGGTGTAGCATCTCACTCTTCTTATTTTGCAGCTAATATGTTACTCAGTATCAATTTTACTTATTCGTGTAAAAACATTTTGTTTTTGCTGTAGGAGTATAAGTAGGCTCAAATCAGTAATGTCATTTTACAGTCCAGAGCGGGTGTGAAATATATTTCTAGTGCAAGTATGTAGAGAAAGTTTCTCTGCATATAAGATGGGAAGAATGCTCCATAGAATCTATGGCAGGTACATTTGCCATTAAAAGAATTTCCCCCCCAAAAATCACCGGGAAAATACCTAAAATAAAATATGAAAGAAAAACCAACCATTAAAATGATGTTAATTTTCTGTGTGAATGTATCTAAACTTCAAGCAACTAAATAGCCATATTACCAATGACAAAGTTATCAGGAATGTTAGATTTATTTTCAGGTGCCACTGAGACTAAACACAAATCATAAGGAATAAAAAAAATATATACAAAGGGAAACTCAGGGAACAAATTAATCCACAGGGAATTATCTTTAAAGCAGCATTCCCGATAAAATTAATTAATGGAAATATCAAAAATCACTTCTCCAAGTAATATTCCTGCATGTCAGAAAAGAATTAACCTAAAATAAGTATATAAATATGTTCAGTATGTACAGTGTTAAGCCAGTACCAAAGAAACCCCCTTAGTGCAGTAAAAGAAAGTCCTGTCAAATCCCCACTTTTTACAAAGCAGCATGAAGAACTTTCACAATAGTTTCAACTGTACTTATAGTAACAGAGTAAAATGCTTGAGAGAAGAGTCAAAAGTATTAAAGTCAAATCTTCAGTTCGACGTTATAGTTTTGATTTTTATTCTAATTGTGATCTACATATATTAAGACAGAAGATACTTTCATGTGATTGTGGGATCCTCTGAGACACTACAACCTTAGAAAAGCAGACAAAATAGATGAAAATGCATTTGGTTTGGGAGCAGACTCCATATTAAATGGCAATGTACAAAGTAACAACTGCAACTGAGAAGGCTGTGGGGGAGGGGAGGAGGCGAAAGGCTGAAATTTCTGCAAATGACACTGGAAAAAAGGAGAAAAGGGGGGTAATGATGTGCTAATACTGTTTGAAAATGACAGCCAGTAAATTATCATTGCATTCCTTAAAACTCAGGCAAATGATGCCACCATTCTTTTTTTTTTTTCAGTTGGAGTCTCACTCTGTCGCTCAGACTGGGGTGCAGTGGCCGCTCCCGGCTACCGCAGCCTTGACCTGCTGGGATCCAGCGATTCTCCTGCCTCAGTCTTCCAATTAGCCTGAATTACAGTCATGCGCTACCATGCCCAGCAGATTTTTTGATTTATTGTAGAGATGAGGTCTCCCTGCCCAGGCAGGATTCGAATCTGCGGGCTCAGGCAATTCACTCATCTCAGCCTCCCAAAGGCAGGGGATTACAGTCTGAGCCACTGAACCCAGCGATACCACCACTCCTTCGTATGTACACTAAGCAAGCCTAACAAGCACAAGAATTGCATGCCTCTTGGAGGAAAATGAGACTCCTTGAGAGCTGAATTAATATCTAAAGCAAATCCATGGTGTTTCCACTGAGAGGTTACCGATTTGGAAACCATATTCTTTCTCACTAAGAATGAAAACAGAAATTCTTTTGTCAACTGGATATTCTTAGTTACTCTAGAAAGAATTGTCCTTCTACATTTATATATGTATATATTTTTAAAGAAAGGCAAAACTACACTTAAACATAAGCTTTTGGTCACACTTCAAAATATCTATTTTGCATATCCTCTCACCTGATGTTTTCTCTTTCAAAAAAATCACAGTAACACTCTCTCTTTCTCTCTCTCTCTCTCTCTCTCTCTCTCACTCCAACAACAAAGATATACATTATAAAAATATGTCATCTGAATGAACTAGAATACTTTTCCTCTCTAGTTCACATAGTGAAAAAACACATATCAAGTTGCATACTTTCATTCCATTGTTATCTTTTACTGTTAAAATCAGTCACCTGGCTTAACAAGTTATGTAGAAAACGTTAAAAGTCCTTAACAAAAGAAACAAAATCAGCAAAAACATTGTAACATATAAAATAACAGTATCTATATCACAGAAATTCACTAAAATACCTATTTGTAATTGACTGTAAAGTGAAACTATCAGTTGTTGAAATAAAACGATTTTATCATGCAAGCTTGGAAGAGTTCAAGTCCATTTGCATTCATGTAATCAAAAGAAAACAGGAATAACAGGCCATTATTAGTCAAATGGATCAATTTCTTCATTCTTTAGAGAATTTAATTATCATGATACTCTTTTCCACATCACAGATTTCTGTAAATAATATTTCCAGCATAATAACCTGCTATTTACTATTTTGCATCAGCTGACACATTAACACACACTTTTGTGCAACTACCAAGAGAAAAATAACTCTAACCAAATTGAAAAATTACCCTAACTACTAGTTCACTATGTGTGGTAAAATTAGTGACAAATGGTCTACCATTTATTCTTTTGTGTTGATGACTCCTGGTGCCTCTTTCCCTATCAAATAACTTTACAGGAGGAAAAATTAAATTTTTAACCCAAAAAAGAGCCTTAGAGATATCAAATTAGGCCGGGCTCGGTGGCTGAGCCTCTAATCTCAGCAATTTGGAAGGGTGAGGCAAGAGGATTGCCTGAGCCCACAGGTTCGAGACCCGCCCAGGAATATTGGGGAGTCCTCCTCTCTACAATAACTCAAAAAACAAACCAGAAAACTAATAAAAACCAGGCGAGGTCGCACACACCTGTAGTTCCAGCTACTTGGAAGGCTGATGTGGAAGGATCGCAGAAACCCGGCAGGTGGAGGCTGCGGTGGTTGGGAGCATGGCACTACAGTCCAATCTGGACAACAGAGTGAAACTCCAACCCAAAAAAGGAGAAATATCAAATTATATCATTATAGACACCTAATAACTAGATCAAATACAACATTATATCGAATCAAACATAGTACTTGAAAGAAGAGTAATATATACTGATTGATCACTTTAAATTCCATCAGGATGATATTATTTATTAATAAATCTGTGCAGGCAGATTTGGCAAGTTTATGAATAATTACATTAAAATATTTACAAATCAATTCTTTGTTCACATGTTTAAAATATATACTGAAACACCAAAATAATAACTGACTGCCACTCCAAGGAATCTGAATAATGCATGTCAGAAGACTTGCACACCTCTACTCAATTCTGAATTAAAGACTGAGCAAGCAGTAAGTAATGTATTCCATTCCAGAAAACCTCAGTGGTAACATCAATCTGGCATTGAACACTTACTTCTTAACTTCTCACACATTCTCCACACCTAAGTGTCCTCTCCCAGAGGCAATTCATTGGAGAATCACTATCACCTGCTCATTCATTCACAGAGAGAGAAATTTAGCGATTAACAGGATCAGAGAGAAGGGGAGACATGAGAACATGCCCCAATAGGAAATTACAAGATGAAGTAAAGGGGCCTGGCCACTCCAGCTACTGATAACTGTATTGAAATTAAAAAGAACTTTTGTCACTTCTTCGCTGGGCAATAGGGCCAATTATCTAAAACTCTTTGCTAGAATTCAAAAACATACCAGAGCAAGGCCCTTCAACCAAACTCAGATAATTACTTTTGACAAATGTTCTGCTTGAACACAATGGAGTTACTCAAATGCTTTTAAAAATGACCACACTTAAAACAGTAAAACAATCGTTACAAAGTCAACCCAATAACACATCCTGGTGAATTCGCCCCCAACACACACACATAGTCACATACACTCGGTGTCTGCAGTTGACTTTCTTTTGGCCAACTGATACCAGATGGTAAGTTGGTGAATAAATATTTAATTCATGCAACCCAAATCCTGAAAGTCTGAGTTTCATTTGTAATGCCTTGCATTCCGGAGGCACACTGTACAGAAATACCTTTTTTAAAAACTACACTTACAGGTGTCCTTTAAAAGAAGAAAAATGAAAAGAAAAGAAAAACCCACACATATGCAGGCACCAAACCAAAGATAGTGAAGTCCTTTGCCAATGAACATTTCTATAGAGACATTCTTTCAAAGATTCCAACAAAAACTCCAGCCAGGCTCTGAGGCTCAGCCTGTAATCCCGTGCCTTTGGGAGGCGGAGGTGAGTGAATTGCCTGAGCCTGGGGGTTAAGGACCCGCCTGAGCAGGTGAGAACTCATCTCTAAAATAAATCAAAAAATTAGCCGGGTGAGGTAGCGTGTGCCTGTAGTTCCAGCTACTTGGAAGGCTGAGGCAGAAGGATTGCCGGAGCACAGCAGGTCAAGGCTGCGGTAGCCGGGAGTGGCCACTGCACTCCAGTCTGGGCGACAGAGTGAGACTCCATCTCAAATATAAATGAATAAATAAAAAAAAAAATAAAAATAAATAAATAAAACTCTATTTGCAAAACTATATAAGAAAGGCTAGCGAGCCGGTAAACATTGATAACATAATGCTTATATGCACCTTTGGGCTGACCTCAAATCACAAGTCAACGTTTTCTCAATGGCTAAGGATACCTGATTATTACCTAAAATCATAATGCAACTAGCACAGGGAGTAAACGTTAAAAACGGTACCAACACCTTCTCCCATCTCAAGGCTTGTCACTCCTGAAATAATTATTTCTAAAATACAAAGACAAAAGACAAGGCAACAGTAAGTTTACAATTAGAAGTTGTTTTGCATTTTAGCAGCTAACAGTACCATTCAGCTTTACTTTGCAGAAGCCCTAACAGTTTACTTAGAATGGATTATGCAAAAGAATTGACACTATGCAAAAGATTCACACAGATTTCCTTAAAATAATAAACCTCTTCCCTGATTTTTAATACTATATGATTTCTCACATTTCAATTTACTGAAAACCTTCAGTAATCCTGCTGTGGCACACAAGGGTTTGTGCCTGTTTTCTTCCAACAATGAGGTACATTTGCCATTAAAAGAATTTCCCCCCAAAGGTCACCTGGAACTACCTAAAATAAAACATGAAAGACAAACCAACAAATAAAACGATGTTCATTTTCTGTGTGAATGTATCTAAAGTTCATGCAACTAAATCAGCCATATTACAAATGGCAAAGTTATCAAGATTGTTAGATTTATTTTCAGGTGCCACTGAGACTAAACACAAATTGTAAGGAATAAAAAAAAAACAATACAAGGAAACTCAGGGAACAAATTAATCCACAGGGCAATTATCTTCAAAGCAGCATTCCCTATAAAATAAATTAATGAAACTCTCAAAAATCACTTCTCAAAGTAATATTCCTGCATGTCAAAAAAGAATTAACCTAAAATAAGTATAAAAATATGTTCAGTATGTACAGTGTTAAGCCAGTACCAACGAAAACCCTTAGTGCAGTAAAAGAAAGTCCTGTCAAATCCCCATTTTTTACAAAGAAGCATGAAGAACTTTCACAATGGTTTAAAACTGCACTTATAGTAACAGAGTAAAAAGCTTGAGAGAAAAGTCAAAAAGTATTAAAGTATTAAAATCTCAGGTTCGACATGTTATACTTTTGACTTTTATTCTGATTGTGATTTCCATATATTAAGACAAAAGATACTTCCATGTGATTGTGGGATCCTCTGAGACACTACAACCTTAGAAGAGCAGACAAAATAGATGAAAATGCATTTGGTTTGGGAGCAGACTCCATATTAAATGGCAATGTACAAAGTAACAACTGCAACTGAGAAGGTTGTGTGGGAGGGGAGGAGGCGAAAGGCTGAAATTTCTGCAAATGGCACTGGACAAAAAGAAAAAAAGGGGAGGAATGGTGTGCTCATACTGTTTGAAAATGACAGCCTGTCAATTATCATTGCATTCCTGAAAACTCAGGCAAATGATGGCATCATTCTGTTTTTTTTTTTTTTTCAGTTGGAGTCTCACTCTGTCGCACAGACTTGGATGCAGTGGCCGCTCCCAGCTACCGCAGCCTCGACCTGCGGGGCTCCAGCGGATCCTCCTGCCTCAGCCTTCCAAGTAGCCAGAATTACAATCATGCGCTACCACACCCAGCTGATTTTTTGATTTATTGTAGAGATGAGGTCTCGCTGCCCAGGCGGGTTTCGAATCCACGGGCTCAGGCAATTCACTCACCTCAGCCTCCCAAAGGCAGGGGATTACAGTCTGACCACTGAACCCAGCGATACCACCACTCTTTCGTACGTACGCTAAGCAAGCCTAACAAGCACAAGAATTGTATGCCTCTTTGAGGAAAATGAGACTCCTTGAGAGCTGAATTTATATCTAAAGCAAATTTTTGGTGTTTCCACCGAGAGGTTACCGATTTGGAAACCATATTCTTTCTCACTAAGAATGAAAACAGAAATTCTTTTGTCAACTGGAAATTCTTAGTTACTCTAGAAAGAATTGCCCTTCTACATTTATATATGTACATATTTTTAAAGAAAGGCAAAAATACACTTAAACATAAGCTTTTGGTCACACTTCAAAATATCTATTTTGCATATCCTCTCGCCTGATGTTTTCTCTTTCAAGAAAATCACCCTAACACACACACTGACTCACACTCTCTCTCTCTCTCTCTCTCTCACTCCAACAGCAAAGATATACCTTATAAAAATATATAATCTGTATGAATTAGAATACTCTTTCTCTCTTGTTCACATAGTGAAAAAAGCACATATCAAGTTGCATAGTTTCATTCTATTGTTACCTTTTACTCTTAAAATCAGACACCTGGCTTAACATGTTAGGAAGAAAACGTTAAAAGTCCTTAACAAAAGAAACAAAATCAGCAAAAACCTTGTAACATATAAAATAACAGTATCTATATCACAGAAATTCTCTAAAATATCTATTTGTAATTGACTGTAAAGTAAAACTATCAGTTGTTGAAATCAAACGATTTTATCATGCAAGTTTGGAAGAGTTCAAGTCCATTTGCGTTCATGTAATCAAAAAGAAAACATGAATAACAGGCCATTATTACTCAAATGGATCAATTTCTTCATTCTTTACACAAGTGATTTTTCATGATCCTCTTTTACACGTCACAGATTTCTGTTAATATTTCCAGCATAATAACCTCGTATTTCACATACCATTTTGCATCAACTGACACATTTTAACACACACTTTTGTGCAACTACCAAGAGAAAAATAACTCGAACCAAATTGAAAAATTACCATAACTACTAGTTCACTATGTGTGGTAAAATTAGTGACAACTGGTCTACCATTTATTCTTTTGTGTTGATGACTCCTGGTGCCTCTTTCCCTATATAAGTTATTTATATATTGTTTATGTATTACTTATATTATTTATTACTTATATATTCTTTATATATATAGCTTATATTGCTTATATATATATTGCTTATATATGTTACTTATATTACTTACATCACATACTTTACTTATATGCATTTGTTTATTATTACTTGAGCTTTCTACATTTCTATAAGGAAAAGAAAAGTGTGACTAAGTTCAGGCTTTATTTCAGTATTCTTAACTTTTAAAGGAAAACTTTAGAGAGAGGTGCAGCAAAGGTGGCAAGAAGGAAGGATTTTTAATCATCATTATTATTGTTAGCATTGTCTGATATAATCAATTATTTTGCCGGTCTTTTTTATCAGTCTTATTAAAGCCTAACAAATGTTATTAGCATTTTTAACAGCCAATTGTTTTACTAAAATTTTTGCTATCTCTTTGTTAGTAATTACTCATTTGACCATGGTGGTTACTTTAGAAATGAAATTCTCATAATTTTTATCTACCTTTTGCTTTACCTTAGACAAAGAAAGAGTTTAAGTGAAATTAGTAGGCAACTTTCTGTACAAAGTCTAAAAAAGAATTTACTTTATCTCTACTTACATTTACATCTTTATGTTTTAAGGCCTTAGACATAACACGAATATAGGCTCTCCTTTCTTTGGAGCTGCAGTTCCCCATAACTACAAAAACAAAATATCAATATACACAATATACAATAATTTTACAAGGATTTACACGCTCGTAGGCGCAAACACGCTCATAGGCGCAAACACGCTAGTAGGCGCAAACACGCTCGTAGGTGCAAACACGCTTGTAGGCACAAACATGCTCATAGGTGCAAACACTTACTTGCCTCAACCCGTGCACTCCGAGGGGCTGCAGCACCCTTAGGCAAGATCCGTCCTGAAACGAGAGAAACAAACTGGGAAACATATATATATACAATTACCGGAGTCAGGTCCCTGGGTTCGGGCACCATTCTGTCGGGGTTCCAGCCCCAACCAAAGGGGGAAGGGTTAGGACTCGCTCCAGAGAATCCGGACGGAGAGAAGAAACGACTCTGAGGCCATTCTTCTGGGAACAGTCTGATCAGGACTAAAGCCAAATTTTATTCAGACTCCTTCCAACTTATATACCATTTTTCATACCCTCCAGCAGTGTGATAATCACTTGCTGGGGGTGTACAAACTCCATGATGTATATTGCGATTTACAAACTATGCATCACAAGACCATCACGAGACTTGCAAGCTCCAAGCAGGCGTGCCTTACAAATCTCACATCAAGGTCACAGGTGCACAAATACAGTTCATTTAAAAGTGTCTTCCATAGTGTTCAACAAATCATTCATATTATACTCTTTGTTCTAAACCCTGATTAATACAAAAACTTTCTTAGTTAACTCTAGGTTCAATCCAAGTTCACTGACTCCTAATATTTTTTAACGATTGATATTATCAACTTAACACTATACTATAATTTATAAGTTTACTTAAATGACTTAATTTTTATTTATTCCATTAACCTATTACGATTCAACATAGTGGCCTGTAATTCTACAACAATTAATTCAAAACTTATTTCTTACCATGACTTATATGAGTTTCATGATCTAGTGTTTGGGCTTTAATACTATGCTATATCTCATTAAGCTAATACCTTATCATCAAATCTTATAATTATCATTGATGTATGATTTTAGAATCATAGCACTATAATTCTCATTCTATTTTAATAAAACTACGACTTTAACCCAAAACTTAAATCTTTTTCCTAGTATATTAATACATGACTACGTGTAAAATTTCCTATTGTCATATTAGAAGCAAAAACTACAGCGTTGGGAAAGTTTCGGTATACTAATCAAAGGATCTTAAAATTGGCCTACAGGAACAGGAACTAAAGTCATAATCTGAGAAAAGGAAACTTAAAAAGCTTAAACAAAACCTAAAAGTTTTCTACGAATGCTTATTACTGTTTAAATCTTTCAGATGGAAATTATATCGTCTTAAATGAATGTTTTATCTGAACAAGTCTATTCTAAAAATCAAATAGTGTCTGCCATACTCTTGGATAATGGACTGTGCAGTTACTATGGGAATGGACATGGGCTGAAGCAAACACTTTTGACATATAATGAAACTAGAAAAACATCCTGCCTGGCTAGAGGCAGGGCAATAAAACTATTATGATAATTTAGTTTCTAATCTTAATCCTAGGAGAAACTGCCTTTGGGAACAAGAGCTGAAGAAAAACGCCCTGCCTGGCTAAGGGCAGGGCAATAAAACTATTATGATAATTTAGTTTCTAATCTTAATCCTAGGAGAAACTGCCTTTGGGAACAAGAGCTGACTCAGCAGTCTACCAGGAAATAGAAGTTAAAAAATATCTAGAAAGAAGTAAGACTTAGAAAGGACAAGGTCATTCTGCTGTATAACCTTTCATCAGGTGTACAGAGATTTTACTTATAAGTTTTACTGCCATGTATGCACACTGGTCACTAATCACACACCAATATTATAGGTATAACTGATATCCTATGTCAGAGGCGATCTTCCAGATGAGTCTTTACAGGCCTCAGCCATGTAGCTATAGATGTTGGCTCCCAACACAGGATGATATTATTTATTAATAAATCTGTGCAGGCAGATTTGGCAAGTTTATGTATAATTACATTAAAATATTTACAAATTAATTCATTGCTCACATGTTTAAAATATATACTGAAACACCAAAATAATAACTGACTGCCACTACAAGGAATCTGAATAATGCATGACAGAAGACTTGCACACCTCTACTCAATTCTAAGGTAAAGACTGAGCAAGCCGTAAGTAATGTATTCCACTCCAGAAAACCTCAGTGGTAGCATCAATCTGGCATTGAACACTTACTTCTTAACTTCTCACACATTCTCCACACCTAAGTGTCCTCTCCCGGAGGCAGTTCATTGGAGAATCACTATCACCTGCTCATTCATTCACAGAGAGAGTAATTTAGCGATTAACAGGATCAGAGAGAAGGGGAGACGTGAGAACATAGCCCAATAGGAAATTACAAGATGAAGTAAAGCGGCCTGGCCACTCCAGCTACTGATAACTGTATTGAAATTAAAAAAGAACTTTTGTCACTTCTTCGCTGGGCAATAGGGCCAATTATCTAAAACTCTTTGCTAGAATTCAAAAACATACCAGAGCAAGGCCCTTCAACCAAACTCTGATAGTTACTTTTGACAAACGTTCTGCTTGAACATAATGGAGTTACTCAAATGCTTTTAAAAATGACCACACTTAAAACAGTAAAACAATCTTTACAAAGTCAACCCAATAACACATCATGGCGAATTCGCCCCCAACACACACACACACAGTCACATACCCTTGGTGCCTGCAGTTGACTTTCTTTTGGCCAACTAACAGATGGTAAGTTGGTGAATAAATATTTAATTCATGCAACCCAAATCCTGAAAGTCTGAGTTTCAAATGTAATGCCTTGCATTGCCGAGGCACACTGTACAGAAATATCTTTTTAAAAAAACTACACTTACAGCTGTCCTTTAAAGGAAGAAAATGAAAAGAAAAGAAAAATCCACACATATGCATACACCAAAGCAAAGATGCTGAAGTCACTCTGCCAATCAGCATTTCTAAAGAGACATTCTTTCGATGATTCCAACTAAAACTCCAGCCACGCTCGGCGGCTCAGCCTGTAATCCCGTGCATTTGGGAGGCGGAGGTGAGTGGATTGCCTGAGCCTGAGGGTTCGAGACCCGCCTGGGCAGGTGAGACCTCATCTACAATAAATCAAAAATTTAGCCGGGTGAGGTAGCGTGCGCCTGTAGTTCCAGCTATGTGGAAGGCTGAGGCGGAAGGATCGCCGGAGCCCAGCAGGTCGAGGCTGCGGTGGCCAGGTGTGGCCACTGCACTGCAGTCTGGGCGACAGAGTGAGACTCCATCTCAAAAATAAATAAATAAAAAATAAATGAATAAAACTATTTGCAAAACTATATAAGCAAGGCTAGCGAGCCGGTAAACATTGCTAAAAGTATGCTTATGTGCACCTTTGGGCTGACCTCAAATCACAAGTCAACGTTTTCTCAATTGCTAAGGATGCCTGATTATTACCTAAAATCATAATGCAATTGGCACAGGGAGTAAACGTTAAAAACGGTACCAACACCTTCTCCCATCTCAAGACTTGTCACTCCTGAAAAAATTATTTCTAAAATACAAAAACAAAAGACAAGGCAACAGTAAATTAAAAATTAGAAATTGTTTTGCATTTTAGCAGCTAACAGTACCATTCAACTTTACTTTGCAGAAGCCCTTACAGTTTATAGAATGCATTATGCAAAAGAATTGACACCATGCAAAAGATTCACACAGATTTCCTTAAATTAATGCACCTGCTCCCTGATGTTTAATACAATATGATTTCTCACATTGCAATTTACTGAAAACCTTCGGTAATCCTGCTGTGGCACACAAGGATTTGTGCCTGTTTTCTTCCAACAATGAGGTACATTTGCCATTAAAAGAATTTCCCCCCAAAGGTCACCTGGAACTACCTAAAATAAAACATGAAAGACAAACCAACCAATAAAACGATGTTCTTTTTCTGTGTGAATGTATCTAAAGTTCAAGCAACTGAATCATTGTCATTACCAATGACAAAGTTATCAAGATTGTTAAATTTATTTTCAGGTGCCACTGAGACTAAACACAAATCGTAAGGAATAAAAAAAAACAATACAAGGAAACTCAGGGAAAAAATTAATCCACAGGGCAATTATCTTCAAAGCAGCATTCCCTATAAAATAAATTAATGAAACTATCAAAAATCACGTCTCAAAGTAATATTCCTGCATGTCAAAAAAGAATTAACCTAAAATAAGTATATAATATGTTCAGTATGTACAGTGTTAAGCCAGTACCAACGAAACCCCTTAGTGCAGTAAAAGAAAGTCCTGTCAAATCCCCACTTTTTACAAAGAAGCATGAAGAACTTTCACAATGGTTTAAAACTGCACTTATAGTAACAGAGTAAAATGCTTGAGAGAAAAGTCAAAAGTATTAAAGTCAAATCTCAGGTTCGACATGTTATAGTTTTGACTTTTATTCTTATTGGGATCTCCATATATTAAGACAAAAGACACTTCCATGTGATTGTGGGATCCTCTGAAACACTACAACCTCAGAAGACCAGACAAAATAGATGAAAATGCATTTGGTTTGGGAGCAGACTCCATTTTAAATGACAATGTACTAAGTAACAACTGCAACTGAGAAGGCTGTGGGGGAGGGGAGGAGGCGAAAGGCTGAAATTTCTGCAATTGACACTGGACAAAAACAAAAACAGGGGGGAATGATGTGCTAATACTGTTTGAAAATGACAGCCTGTTAATTATCATTGCATTCCTGAAAACTCAGGCAAATGATGCCATCATTCTGTTTTTTTATTTTTTCAGTTGGTGTCTCACTCTGTCGCACAAACTTGGATGCAGTGGCCGCTCCTGGCGACCGCAGCCTCGACATGCGGGGCTCCAGTGATCCTCCTGCCTCAGCCTTCCTAGCAGCCAGAATTACAGATCATGCGTTACCACGCCCAGCTGATTTTTTGATTTATTGTAGAGATGAGGTCTCGCTGCCCCGGCGGGTTTCGAATCCGCGGGCTCAGGCAATTCACTCACCTCAGCCTCCCAAAGGCAGGGGATTACAGTCTGAGCCACTGAACCCAGCGATACTACCACTCTTTCGTACGTACGCTAAGCAAGCCTAACAAGCACAAGAATTGCATGCCTCTTTGAGGAAAATGAGACTCCTTGGGAGCTGAATTTATACCTAAAGCAAATCCTTGGTGTTTCCACCCAGAGGTTACCGATTTGGAAACCATATTCTTTCTCACTAAGAATGAAAACAGAAATTCTTTTGTCAACTGGAAATTCTTAGTTACTCTAGAAAGAATTGTCCTTCTACATTTATATATGTATATATTTTTAAAGAAAGGCAAAACTACACTTAAACACAAGCTTTTGGTCACACTTCAAAATATCTATTTTGCATATCCTCTCGCCTGATGTTTTCTCTTTCAAGAAAATCACCCTAACACACACACTGACTCACACTCTCTCTCTCTCTCTCTCGCTCACTCCAACAGCAAAGATATACCTTATAAAAATATATAATCTGTATGAATTAGAATACTCTTCCTCTCTTGTTCACATAGTGAAAAAAGCACATATCGAGTCACATAGTTTCATTCCATTGTTACCTCTTACTCTTAAAATCAGACACCTGGCTTAACATGCTAGGAAGAAAACGTTAAACGTCCTTAACAAAAGAAACAAAATCAGCAAAAACATTGTAACATATAAAATAACAGTATCTATATCACAGAAATTCTCTAAAATATGTAATTGTAATTGAGTGTAAAATAAAACTATCAGTTGTTGAAGTAAAACGATTTTATCATGCAAGTTTGGAAGAATTCAAGTCCATTTGCGTGCATGTAATCAAAAAGAAAACATGAATAACAGGCCATTATTACTCAAATGGATCAATTTCTTCATTCTTTACACAAGTGATTTATCACGGTCCTCTTTTACACATCACAGATGTCTGTAAATGATATTTTCAGCATAATCACCTGCTATTTCACATACCATTTTGCATCAACT
This sequence comes from Cephalopachus bancanus, assembly GCA_027257055.1. NCBI lineage: Eukaryota > Metazoa > Chordata > Mammalia > Primates > Tarsiidae > Cephalopachus > Cephalopachus bancanus. The sequence goes on along the minus strand of JAPVLO010003343.1, from coordinate 3,425 downwards.
GACACATTTTAACACACACTTTTGTGCAATTACCAAGAGAAAAATAACTCGAACCAAATTGAAAAATTACCATAACCACTAGTTCACTATGTGTGGTAAAAATAGTGACAACAGGTCTACCATTTATTCTTTTGTGTTGATGACTCCTGGTGCCTCATTTCCCATCAAATAACTTTACAGGAGGAAAAATTAAATTTTTAACCCAAAATGTGCCTTAGAGAAATCAAATTAGGCCGGGCTCAGTGGCTGAGACTGTAAGGTCAGCAATTTGGGAGGGTGAGGCAAGAGGATTTCCTGAGCCCACAGGTTCCAGACCCGCACAGGCATATTGGCGAGTCCTCCTCTCTACAATAACTCAAAAAACAAACCAAAAACTAATAAAAACCAGGCAAGGTAGCACACACCTGTAGTTCCAACTACTTGGAAGGTTGATGTGGAAGGATCGCCGAAACCCAGCAGGTGGAGGCTGTGGTGGTTGGGAGCATGGCACTACAGTCCAGTCTGGACAACAGAGTGAGACTCCAACTCAAAAAAAGAGAAATATCAAATTATATCATTACAGACACATAATAACTACATCAAATACAACATTATATCGAATAAAACATAGTACTTGAAAGAAGAGTAATATATACTGATTGATCACTTTAAATTCCATCAGGATGATATTATTTATTAATAAATCTCTGCAGGCAGATTTGGCAAGTTTATGAATAATTACATTAAAATATTTACAAATCAATTCATTGCTCACATGTTTAAAATATATACTGAAACACCAAAATAATAACTGACTGCCACTACAAGGAATTTGAATAATGCATGTCAGAAGACTTGCACACCTCTACTCAATTCTGAGTTAAAGACTGAACAAGCAGTAAGTCATGTATTCCACTCCAGAAAACCTCAGTGGTAACATCAATCTGGCATTGAACACTTACTTCTTAACTTCTCACACATTCTCCACACCTAAGTGTCCTCTCCCGGAGGCAGTTCATTGGAGAATCACTATCACCTGCTCATTCATTCACAGAGAGAGAAATTTAGCGATTAACAGGATCAGAGAGAAGGGGAGACATGAGAACATACCCCAATAGGAAATTACAAGATGAAGTAAAGGGGCCTGGCCACTCCAGCTACTGATAACTGTATTGAAATTAAAAAAGAACTTTTGGCACTTCTTCGCTGGGCAATAGGGCCAATTATCTAAAACTCTTTGCTAGAATTCAAAAACATACCAGAGCAAGGCCCTTCAACCAAACTCAGATAATTACTTTTGACAAACGTTCTGCTTGAACACAATGGAGTTACTCAAATGATTTTAAAAATGACCACACTTAAAGCAGTAAAATAATCTTTACAAAGTCAACCCAATAACACATCCTGGTGAATTCGCTCCCAACACACACACTCACAGTCACATACCCTCGGTGCCTGCTGTTGACTTTCTTTTGGCCAACTGATAACAGATGGTAAGTTGGTGAATAAATATTTAATTCATGCAACCCAAATCCTGAAAGTCTGAGTTTCAAATGTAATGCCTTGCATTGCCGAGGCACACTGTACAGAAATATCATTTTTAAAAAACTACACTTACAGCTGTCTTTTAAAAGAAGAAAATGAAAAGAAAAAAAAAAACCCCACACATATGCATGCACCAAAGCAAAGATGCTGAAGTCACTTTGCCAATCAGCAATTCTATAGAGACATTCTTTTGGTGAGTCAAACAAAAACTACAGCCAGGCTCGGAGTCTCAGCCTGTGATCCCGTGCCTTTGGGAGGCGGAGGTGAGTGGATTGCCTCAGCCTGGGGATTTGAGACCCGACTGGGCTGGTGAGACCTCATATCTACAATAAATCAAAAAATTAGCCGGGTGAGGTAGCATGCGCCTGTAGTTCCAGCTACTTGGAAGGCTGAGGCGGAAGGATCGCCGGAGCCCAGCAGGTCGAGGCTGCGGTGGCCGGGAGTGGCCACGGTTCTCCAGTCTGGGCGACAGATTGAGACTCCATCTCAAAAAAAAAATGAATAAATAAAAATAAAAAATAAATAAATAAAACTCTATTTGCAAGACTATATAAGAAAGGCTAGTGAGCCGTAAACATTGCTAACATTATGTTTATGTGCACCTTTGGGCTGACCTGAAATCACAAGTCAACGTTTTCTCAATTGCTAAGGATACCTGATTATTACCTAAAATCATAATGCAAGTAGCACAGGGAGAAAACGTTAAAAACGGTACCAACACCTTCTCCCATCTCAAGGCTTGTCACTCCTGAAAAAATAATTTCTAAAATACAAAGACAAAAGACAAGGTAACAGTAAGTTAACAATTAGAAATTGTTTGGATTTTAGCAGCTAACAGTACCATTCAGTTTTACTTTGCAGAAGCCCTTACAGTTTACTTAGAATGTATTATGCAAAAGAATTGACACTATGCAAAAGATTCACACAGATTTCCTTAAATTAATGAACCTCTTCCCTGATTTTTAATACAATATGATTTCTCACATTGCAATTTACTGAAAACCTTCAGTAATCCTGCTGTGGCACACAAGGTTTTGTGCCTGTTTTCTTCCAGCAATGAGGTACATTTGCCTTTTAAAAAAATTTCCCCCCAAAAGGTCACCTGGAACTACCTAAAATAAAACATGAAAGACAAACCAACCAATAAAACGATGTTCATTTTCTCTGTGAATGTATCTAAAGTTCAAGCAACTGAATCAGGAACATTACCAATGACAAAGTTATCAAGATTGTTAGATTTATTTTCAGGTGCCACTGAGACTAAACACAAATCGTAAGGAATAAAAAAAAACAATACAAGGAAATCAGGGGAAAAAAATTTAAACCACAGGGCAATTATCTTCAAAGCAGCATTCCCTAAAATAAATTAATGAAATTATCAAAAATCACTTCTCAAAGTAATATTCCTGCATGTCAAAAAAAAATTAACCTAAAAAAAGTATTAAATATGTTCAGTATGTGCGTGTTAAACCAGTACCAAAAAACTCCTTAGTGCAGTAAAAGAAAGTCCCGTCAAACCCCATTTTTACAAAGAAGCATGAAGAACTTTCACAATGGTTTAAAACTGCACTTATAGTAACAGAATAAAATGCTTGAGAGAAAAGTCAAAAGTATTAAAGTCAAATCTCAGGTTGACATGTTACAGTTTTGATTTTTATTCTTATTGTGATCTCCATATATTTAAAACAAAAGATCTTCCATGTGATTGTGGGATCCTCAGAATAAACCCCAGAAGAGTAGACAAAAAAGATGAAAATGCATTTGGTTTGGGAGAGACTCCATATTAAATGGCAATGTACAAAGGAACAACTGCAACTGAGAAAGGCTGTGGGGGAGGGGGGGAGGTGAAAGGCTGAAATTTCTGCAAATGGCACTGGACAAAAGAAAAAAAAGGGGGGGGG